>JAQGAZ010000718.1:0-48314 GCA_034692225.1 Polydesmus complanatus
TTAAAATGTTTTTTTTTTAAAAAAAAAAAAAAAACAAAAAAAAAAAAACACACACACACAATTCCAAAGCTCATCTAATTGATTAATTATCAATCTATTCGTTTTATTTATTTTATTTTGGTAAACAAGTTGTTGCCACGTGTTGCGCTTCGCTTTAATTCACGCAAAAGCTCGTTAAAGGTCAAATCGATTAATTCGTAAGAAAACCGCAAATTTACTTTTTTTTATTTATCTGTTTTTAATTATTTCGATAATTAACTAATTTAAATAAAATTTATTTTGCGGTTCGGGTGTAATAAGGAAATTGAAGAATTCTTACTAGAGCTATTCTAATTAATTTTTTTCGTCCTACTCGTTAAGTCTATCTTCGCAAACTTGAAACTAACTACATTAAATGTCACTCGCTGCGCTTTTCAAAGATAATTAAGTGCCGTGCTATTTCAACCACTCGCTACGTTATTTCACCAATTTTTTAATTAACAAGTACAGTAGATAATTTTTTTTTTTTTAATTTTTTACAAATATTTATTTGGCAATTAAATTTTTTTGACTAATTATGATTTTTACTTATTTTAAGCTGGTGGATGATTTTTTTTTTGATATAGCAAAATGTTGGTATAATGATGTATTGAAAATTTGCTAGAATAAATAATAATTAAAATTGATAATTTAATAAAATAAGTATCGGTACCGATACTGTAATATTAAATCATAAAATTTTTTTTTTTTTTTTTGATTTACTCGATTAGAAAGCTGTGTTCAATTTTGATACATGCACTGTAGCCTACTTGTTGCATCTTTTTAATTTGCACCAATCTGCAATTTTTTCTGATTCGACAGATCCTAAAGACAGTGGGGGGAAAGTCGGAAGTGTTTGATATTGCGCATATGATCTTGATTTTTATTAATTTGGTTTTGAGTTGGAATTTTATTATTTTTTCGTGGTTTTTTTTTTTTTTTTAAATTTTGTTATTTTAAAGATATTTCATTATTTCCGGTTTTGCCATTTCTAATTTAGCGTCTCCCTGTAGAGTTAATCGCTTAGTCCGGTAGAAGGCGTGTGATGAAACCGGATATTCCGTAAAGTTGTTCCGTCAGCAAATTTCTAACTAATGATGTAAACGAGCAGCTCCGTCGATGACCAGTCCCGTCTTCTCGGGTTTCTCGCTTTGTCGTTCCCCGCACCTCCGTCGCACGCAGCCCGCCCGCCCTACCTCGCCTCTCTCCCGCACCTAAACGAGCATCGATTTCAGAGGAACACAATGAGAATTCGTTTTATTAGGTAAACTGATACTTCATCACGGAGCATCTGTTACTTCTATTTTTTTTTTTTTTTGACGACTTTTACTTTTTTCGCCAAACCGATATTCGATATTTAGCTCATCGATACGATACATTGTGTTTGTTGAAAGAAAGTGATAAACGATCGACGCGACATATTGTTTATATCACCTAAGCACAAGATCGGTCGGTTTATGCTATTGTAGAATGAGACAGTTAATGCAAAGACTAAAATGAGTCATATCCGGTTAGGTTTATTCGTGAAATGTATGAAATTAGGAACCAGGCAATCAATAACATTTATTTCTAAATTTATTGTGAGAGTGTGCCGGAAAATGGTATCCATTTATTTTTCATGTAAGATCGAATCTGGGTCATAGATTAGGCAAATAAAACAATAATTGTACAGGACCCGCATTTTTAAGATAACATGTTTCCGGTTTTGCTGGAAACAAAAGGGGATATTTCGTCAAACTTTTAACTTGCTTTCAGGCTTCAGCGTTATAGGTATTTTACCAGGAGGCGTTGATTTTACACCCTTAATTTTTGTAATCTGAGGGGCCCAAAAGATATTTTTGACTGGAGCCTCAAGGAACTTAACCCGGCACTGTACGGGGGAAGTGATTGTGAGAGGGGGAAGATAATATGATTCACTCGCACATACAGTGTGATATTATTGATTTTCTTTGTTTAATAACGAAAGCGTAATGTTCTTTTTCTACAGAAGAAATTCTCCGTTATTGAAATTTATTAGTCGAGCGAATGTAACCTACGTTTAGTGGTTTCCGGTTTTGTCATTTTATTTTCGTTCTCTGTCTCTCTCCGGGTCTTTTACTCCCTGGCATAATCGTTTATTCTCAGTCACAATACCAATAGAAAGTGAAGAGACTGTTAACTATCCATCACCGTTTGACCCGCATTCGTCGAGGGTCTCCGCATACAATTGCGCTCGGCCGAGTTGACACGTGACGACTCGACACGTGCTCCGCACTCGAGGGAAAGTGAAATGGAAAGAGAAAGAGAAAAAGTTCTCTTACCTAGAAAATCGTAGGAGGAGCGTTGAAGCAGAAAGGAGTTAAAATCCGAGGTTTTAATAGACTCTTTCAAAGCTTATTAGTGTATTATTGCAAGCAGGGGGATGGAGAGAGAGGAGGGGTGAGTCCTGTAGGAAGATGATAGATATCGTTCGGATTAATTTACATAAAAATAGCCCTCGATGACAAATCGTTGCTGCAGTCGTCGAGTGCAGAGGAAAAAAATGTGGGGAGAAAAAGTAGAAAATGGCGCGTGCCGGAACCCGTAATTAACGGCTATTGAATGAACGTTTTAATAGGGCTTTGTTTGTTAACACTGTACTGACTTTTTGGAAAAAAAATAAATTTTTCTCATTTTTTTTTTTTTGCGATTTTTTTATTTTTAAATATAACATTTTTTTTTAAAAATCCCTTTTACTTTTTTTTTTCTTCTTTTCTTTCCAGTCAAAATATATTTTTTTATTACTATTTTTCGCTCTAATAAAGATAGCGAAATTTTTTTTTAAAAGCCCGAATAGATTTTGCCACGTCATTCTCATTTTTTCGCGTGGGTATATTTATTTAGTAGATTTACAGCAGAAGGGGAATTTCTATTGTGCTTAAAAGTTCAAACATTTATGAACGAGCCTTCATGACTAATAGACACATCTATTGATAACAAGTAAAAATATACTTGTCGTTATATACCGGTATCTCTATTGCCGGTTTATCTGTTTGTTAGTTATATTAATTTATTCTTTCTTTTTTTATTATTTAAATTATTGCTTTTATTTTTAAAAATTAAATTAGTTTTTTTTAAACGATCTCGGATATAACGCTCCATAAAAATCACAAGTAAATCCCTTTTGAAAAATTCTGTTATTATGTCAAGTAAATACGTTGACCTCGGCTATAGCGCCAGAAAAAATAAAACACTACTTTTAATTTTTTTTGCAATATTGAATCAAATTTAATAACTTATTATTATTTGGTTTCTTCTAAAAAACAATGAAAAAAAAAAACTTTTTAAAAACCATTGAAAAAATCTTCTAAAAATCGGTGAAAGTCTAGATAAGCACAGTAAGTAACTTACTGTACCGGTATCAAAAAAAAAAAAAAATATATGTAATGTTGTATGTTTTGTTTGCTATAAATGGGTGCTATAATAGATACGGTAATAATAATTTATAGAGTACATGTACGTATTATAATAACACATTATAGTCGTAGTATTGAAGGAATCCGACGTCTTTTACAAATCCATCAATCACATGTTATACAAAAATTAATGTTGTTCGTGATTTTATGTTACGTGCATAACGAAGTTCGGATATAACGTCATAAAATGCTCAATCCTTTCCACGTCGTCATAACCGAGTTCTACTGTATTTATATTTTGTCAAAAAAATTTTTGGAATGCAATTACAATATTAAATTTACATGTTACTCCGCTATAACAAATGTTAAATGGGGTTAATTATAAGAGGTTTAATATTTTTTTTAAAAAAAAATTATATAGTCGTTACTAAATGATTTTAAATATGAAAATGCGTTGCACTTTAAAAATATTAAATGATTTAAATCCTAATTAATTAATAAATAACACTCAGCCAAATCTAAATTATGGATTTATTTCTTTTATTGTTTAAAATAATTTTTGTTACAGTAATGATCATAATTTTTCCAAGTTTTTTTTTATTAATCTAAAAGCATTTTATTAATAGGATTTAGAAAGCAATGAGTATAAAGTTTATTAAATAGTAAACCCTGACTTAACTTTTTTTTATTAATTAAGTAGATTTTATCTAATAACTTAATATACTAGGAACCATTATAAAAACAAATAAAAAACGTTGAAGGATAATGTTGATTGTAAGTAAATATTTGTTGTGCAAGAGAAGTGTATGAGTGGGGGTAGAGTATGCGGTGGGTGGTGGGGGTGTTGTAATATTTTTTCTCACGCCTCCCCTTCTTCCCTACTCTTTACAACCCCCCCATCCTTTTCCCCTGTTTTCAGTCTCCGGCGCTGGTAATTTTTCTTTTCAAACTCTCCACTTTCATTCTCAGCCATTTCTAATGAACAAAAGTTGAAGAGGATGAGAAATGTGTCCGAACACAATATGCCTCACTTTCATCTCCTACGTTTTTTTTTTCTTCTTTTTTTAACTCTTTTATTTTTTTATTTTTTATTTTTTTTGTTATTATTTTTATTTATCTCTTGTCTTTTGTGCAGGTAGCGTTTGTTGTGTTTCGTTTGTGCGAGGGTCCTTGCAGATAAAAGTTTGACATTCCCGCCATATTCTCCGGTGTGGATTTCTCAATCTGTTTCAAAAGACTTTTTTTTTTCTTCTTTTTTTTTTCTTCTTTTCTTTTTCATTTTTTTTTTTTTTTGCATTGCTTTTTTATTTAAGAGAAGGTAAAAAATAGGAAAGATGTGGTGGATTTGATTTTATTTACAAAGATGAAGGTAGGCGGAGCTTAAGTGCCGCATCACACACAATCTTTTATCCTCCTACAACTCATTTTTTTAAGTTTTTTTTCATTTTTTTTTTTTTTTTATACAAAAAAATAATTTTAAAAATACAGTGTAGTAACAGATTTTGAAATGCTGCGTGTTTAGGTCGTCACTGGTAAAAGTCTCTTGCATTTTACACGTATAGGAATTTACCCTGCAATCTCTTATTTTAAAAAAAAAATTTTATATTAATATATTTTTTATATAGCATTTTATTTTCAAATCTGCAACATTTTACCAAAATTCTGCAACATTTAACTTTTAAAATTTTACAACATTTTACTTTTTAATTTTGCGTTATTTTACTTTTTAATTTTGCGATATTTTACATTTTAATTTTGAAACGTTTTACTTTTTAATAATTATAAAAGCATTTTATATTTTAATGCAAAGTTTATATTTTTGTTACATACAAGTTCTGCATTGTCAATGCAACATTTTTAAATACCGGTATGTCACGCTATTATTGTAAAGCAATGTTTTTTTAGTGCAACAATTTTTCGTATTGCATTATTTTATTTTTGATACTGGTTGACTCTACAGTACATCAGGATTTGGAATATCATGGTTACTGCAACATTGCGTTTTTTTTTAGCGCAACTTGGTAATTGCGTGCTCAAAAAAGTAAATAAAACTTTTTTTTTTCCCTTTTACCGTACTCCTTTAAAAAAAAAATTATAAATACAGTAGTAAAAATGTAAAATGCAAGTTTCGAGATGCGTTTTAGTAGAATATTTGTTTCCATTGGTAGGAAACGATCGTAATTTGCGTCCTTTTTCACATACTCCGCATTTCGCTTCCGGTTTTCGACATCAGTCAGTCAGAAATTGCGAATAAAAGAGTGAAAGAAAGAAATCAAAGTAGCGCACAACATTTCGTGCAGAAATGTCACTCGATTATATCGGATTTAAGTATACTGTATGGTGGATAGATAGATAGAGAGAGATTTACGGAAGTTTGCAACTTCATGTTTTAAGCTTCTTTCTCTTTTTCCTCGCTTTATTCTCTTTTCAAAACTTTTTATTTTGTTTGCTTTTCAACAATACCTTCACTTTTTTTACGTACATGTATCAGGATTTAGTGGTAAACGTTCTTTTTTTCTTTCCTCTCCACATTTTACTGCTTATATTTTTTGATTATATACAGTACCTATTTATAAAAAAAAAAAAAAATTAAAACAGACGTTTTACATAATAACAGATTTTTATTCCAAATTATTTGTTCAGAGAAAATGCTGAAGACTACAGTATACAGTAGTTATACCTAATTTTAATTTATGAACGGTGTGTAACGCGCTTTTATGGTTGACAGAAAACATTATGTAACAATAATTTTAATCTTAATTTCCGGTGGCACTTCGATCGCACTTAAAATCTACCTTGCATTTTATAACTTTTAAGAAAAATATTTTGGGTTTTTTCTTTTCTTTTTTTTTTTTTTTTTTATAAATTTATGTTAAAATTTTGAGTGAATTTATTTTTTTTCGTTTTTTTAAAAAACTTTATTTATAAAGCTAAAATTAATTTTCCGCTTAAATAAAATTATTGGATAAGTATCGGATAATAAAAATGCAAAATAATTAGTTATTTCCGGCGTATCTTTTTTTTTTTTTCGTTAAAAACTTATCTTTATTAATTCAGCAATGTGAAAACCATAGCTTTACATGTATTGATAATTTTAAAGTTACAGGTAATTTCCTATCGCGTCGTAGGAAATTTTTTTATTTATTTGAATTATTATTATTCACGAAAAAAAATTTAAAATTAAAAAAAAAATTAATTATTCAAATAAATAATAATCTTTAATATTTTTTTTTTTAATTTTAGAAAACGTCCGGATGAATTTCAGAGATTACGTTATCTCCATTTTGACGTCGTCCGGGGGACCAGAGGATCGGAATGTCGCTTTATTCTGAAGAATTATTATTTTATAAACAGCATAAGGTATTTGAATATAATTTTTTTTTCTTTAAATATAAATGAAATTTGTAAATACGTGTGTGTAGATAGATAGTGTTACAAGTGAGTTTTAATATAAAAAAAAAAAGAGAAAGAAATGAACGCGCGGTTCCATTTGGCCGCTCACGATTGAGAAAGAGCCTTGAGTTGGGGCAAAACGAGCCCTTCCAAGCGTAACAAACGCGTTTCATATCTTTGATATTACGAGTTTCAAACACTCCCTCCCTCCTCCCCCAAATCTACCGTGCACGTTGACGTCGGGTACCGGTAGGTGTGCTACTTGTACCAACTACTTTTTTTTTTCTCGTAATATTATATTTATTATTATGAGTTTGGTGGATGCGGGAGAGGTAGGAAAGAAATGTTGGTTTTCGGGATTTTGAGAAGGAAAAAGATTTTGCTCGGCTTTGCATAGGTGTGGTCGCTCAACCTGAAATGACTGTCCCTTTCACACACAGCGACCTCTATACGCGTATATTGAGGGAAATTAAAGGAAATTTATATCAAAATAAGTTTCGGTTTTTTTTTAAATAATATTATTATTATTGTTTTTTGTGGTCCACTAAATTATTATAATTACGTCATATTGACAAATTACAGGTTATCTAACTGGAACGAATTTTGATATGGTTTCGAATGTAAAATTGGAAAAATGTCATGGTCACATTTTCCGCAAGAAAAAATAGATAGTCAAAGTTACTCATTTTAAAATAAATGTTAAATTTTTATATACGAGTATATTTTTTTTTGTAAAAGTTTTACATTTTTGTTTGTTTATTTTGAAATTTTAAGCAGATTTTTTTCAATAATTTAAAAAGTTTGTTAGAGAAATATAAAATGGAAATTTTTTTTAATATATTAGGCTATGTTAAGGTAGGAGTAAATATTTTAATGCTTTAAAAATTGCGGAGTATGTAATTCGGCGTTGCATGACAAATTTTGCAAAAATTTAAAATTTGCTGAAAATAATCGAGTTTTGCGCTCTTTTAGCTTTCCATAATTTTATAATTTCTACAAATAAATTAAAATTATTAAGGATACTAAATCGATTATTACACCTTTATTTATGCGAAATTTTTATACGCGAATTAATTTTTTTGAACTACGCGAAGGTTTTAGAAAAAAGTAACTTTTTCCAAAATTGCCAAATATAAATATGATTTAAATTCGAGTGCATTGAAGTTTAATACCGGTAGTCGCAAATAGAAAATGTTTAAAGTAAGTTTATACTTTTCCCCTGAAAATATAGAAAAAAAAAAGGGCTTGCAGATAACGAGGGATATGCGCGCAGTATATGTATTGTTAAAAATAAAGGAATTAATTTTTTTTGTTGTTGAGTGGGTGGTCAGTTTTTGAAGTGGACTAGTCTTGAAAATGCACTTTTGGATTATTATTATTATTTTTTAATACCGGTTGGAGCGCGTTGCAGGATGAAAGCTGATGACGTTGATTTGTAAACACGCCGTGCAACATCCCTATTTATCACTGCCAAAAAATAAATAGAGGGGGTGGCTGCGTTTGGGGGTGGTAATGATGAAATATGACTCAAAGTGCTGGCTTTTCATTCATAATAATGTCTTTGTTTTCCTCTCATCTCGTCTCATCTAATCGTGTGTAGAAAGAACGACTTCTGTTTACGCACTTCAAATCCGTTTCAAGATGGCGGCTGCGTCACCTGACAAACCATGCTATACACTATACACACTTGTCTAACGTTGAAAAAAAGAAGAGAAAGTGTGATTGATAATAATTACGATGCGCGCCAACACAATTAAATCTACATTTCCGCAGCGTTTTCCATTATTTACGCTTTTCCCTATGAAAAGCACAAGAAATCAAAACCAGACATTAGCTCACGCGCATAACAACAAATTATTTACGGTACCCTATACTCGCCAATGCATTACCGTACCGATTTATTTTAAATATTCTGATTTTTAGTGATCACACATTTTTTGATTGTTTATTTTAGTACATTTTTATCTGATTATTTTTTTATCGTCAGCAAATACAATAACTTAGCGTAATTATTTATGATTTTTTTTTCAATTATTTGGGTTTTTTTTTTTTTTTTAACTTTGACTTTTCTAGTTTATTATTATTTTTTTTTTTTTGCCTGTATAGATTTAATTTTTTCAAACAAATTATTATCTTAACGGTATTTGTGTTTTCAATATTTTTCTGTAATAATTTTTTATACTGGTACTGTAGTTATTATTATGGTACTTTTTTCAATTTTTTTTTTTTTTTTTTTTTTTTGACATAACTTACAGTAATTTAAAGAAAAATCAAACTTTGTTATTTAGCGGGATCTCAGGAGTCTCATTTTCCTGGATTCCAATTTAAGCAGATTAAATGGTTTTGAGTCCTTCTTACAGACGTTTTTAAAGAAAAAAAAAACTATTCAATTCCAGAAGAGTTTATAATCTAAATTTTTCTATTAATTTTATTGACATAAGTTTGATGAAACTTTTTCATGCCATTGTGAAAAAGCAAATAAATTTATGTTTATCAACGACGCGCATGCGCCATAATTATTGCATTTACAACTGGAAATAATGATGGTTTTTTCCTATTATACTTTATTTATTTTTTATAGAGATAATTTTGTTTTCAGTATAATATCATATTCCTTATACAGTACATATATATTTTTTAGTTTTATTTGAATACAGTATTATTATTTTCACTTTCATTATTTTTGTTATTTAACTTTTTTTTAATTTTTAAAATATTTTTTCTGAACATTTATATATCGTACGCATTTTTTAATACGTGCGTTTTCTATTTATTTTTTAAGGTTAAAACTCGTATTTTTTTTGGCGAGAAAAAATTTGCTGCGAAAGTGTTGGTTATATTGGACAATCCACGTGACGTATTTGAGTGATGAGTTTGCCACATGACCAGGCTTTCGTACTTGATAAATTCATAACATAAGGGAGGCGTTTCTAATCTAGCTGTCTGTTCTACCTGTTTCTCCGTTAAAAACGTGAAAACGCGGCGGGGAAGCACTTTATTTTTTTAAAGCCCAACGAGTAGTAAAAAAAAAATAATTTAAATTTACAAGCAGCGCATTGAAACTTATTTAGAGCGTTATAACTCATCATCAACAGCACACAAAGTAAGGAAGCGGAAAATGTAAAGAAAAACTCTGGATTACGCTCTATAAATGTCAAAATCTCGTTTGTTTTAAGCTTTACAAGTAGACTCCCCAAGTCTTTCGCTCCTCCCCCCACTCCCAAAACCCCTCCCTACATAAAATATCCTTATTTAAACGATGGGGAATATTGGTAGAAATTTGGCGTTTTGACAATGTGAGATACCGAAAGATTACAGCTACCGGTACTATCATATAGATAGAGCTTTAGGCCTTTCTCGGGGTACATCTTACGTTAAAATGTCTATGCATCATATTATTATTACGAACTGTTACGTAAGTTACCCCCTTAGCACAAATGCACAATAGTTGAATAGAGGCTAAATTTAACTCGCGTTAAATATTTTTAGCTTTCGCATAGCGCTTTGTAGCGGTGGACGGTACTTAAAAACTAGGCAGAGAAATGAAAATAAAAGTTCACGTGAACTTTTATTTTGAGCATGACCAGACTATTTACTTAAATTTACGCCATTTATTCATTAAAGTGGGGGGGGGGGGGGGGGAAATATTTTAGAGACGACTTTTCAGCTCGAATAGAGTTAGGCATTAAATTTAAATGTTTGCTGCAGCTTTGCCTGATGGCTGAAACTTACAAATTTGGGAAGGCTTCAGCTGGGCATTACTCAGGACGGATGGTGGCGCCATGTCCTAAACATTTTGAGCGTTAAAATGCAGCAAAATTTAAGTTCAGCGAGGTTTTCATGTTTAAAACTCGTCAAGGAAATTAATCATTGCTGTATAAAGAAAAGTGAAATGCAATAATTTTAATACTATGTTGTATTCTGCACTCATGACGTTATGGTATGGCAATTTCGGCACCTCGCAAAATTTATTAAAATGTATTTTTTCAATAATTTATTTACTTTATGGTTTTAATTATATCAGAATTCTTTGTTGTATTAAAACTTTTTGGTTTTTTGAGGGTTTCTATTGCGATACATTTTACGTCAAACTCGCTTAGCGATGTGGACGGTAGTTCGGTAGCTGGTTCGCCGATCAACATCGATGTAAATCGGGGAGACTAGTTCGTGTAACGCCTCGGTGTTTATTAAGAGGCGGTGACGGTTCTTGTCATAATATCTTGTAAAAAAAAATAATAAAAAAGTTAGTAACTTATTTTTAAGAAATTTGAAAACGCCTCCCATCTCTTTTTTCTCCTCCCATTTCGATTTCATCAGTCAAGGCTACAAATTTAAACAACAACAACAGCAACAAAAATAAATTTTAATATTTTAGAAACAAAAAAAAAGTTGATTAGTTAACTTATTAATTGAGAGTGAATGAGCGAAGGAGGCAGGGTGGACACCTGGATCACGCTTTGGGATAAAAGGGAAAGGTTACACTAATTAATATTGTCAACATTTTGGGATAATTTTTAATTGTTTACTAAAAATTATTATTAAAGTTTTCGGTTACGTCGGTTAGATCAGTTTGTTCGGTGAGGTCATGCAACTCGTCGAATAAGGTCACGTGTCCACTTGAGGCTGAAAACTTGTCATATTCGTCATTAGTAAAAAATTAAAAGTAATTGAGACCGGTTTTTAATAACTTTTTGAATATTTTTGTGGGTTTCGAAAAGGTTAATAAACGTGAAGAAATTTATTTTTTCCCTGCAAAAATAAAAATCCCCGAAAATATTTTCCGCACTGACAATTTATATAGACTAATATAGTTGATTTATTCACGTTAAACGACTCGGATAATAATAATTACTCTTCGATCAATAATAGTAATTATTGATAAACATCGTTAAAGTGACATTTATTTACTTTATGATAGTATCGAAACGATCCGTTTGATTTAATATCGTTCATTAATACAAAATTAATAATGCAATGTTGTGCAAGTTGAAACAAAATGAGCGATCCGTTCATTCGAATATCGTTCACTCCGATGACGTATTTTCTCAAAATATAATATTATCGTTCACTTTTGTATCTCGCTCATTCGAATTTATCTTAGTGATCCGTTCGCATAGAAACCGAAAACGTTAAAGTGAACGAGATTAATCTGAACCGATCATTCAAAATAAGTTTGAGTGAACGACTTGTGCGAGTGAATTTTGCTACTATAATTATCTTTGGTTTAGTTGCGTAAATCGTTCATTAATTTTGAGTGATTCGTTCTTTAAAATCTCGTTCTTTCACAAAAGAATTTCGCAGATGCATGCGAAATTTCGAGATTACAGTATTGGAATGTATCGCGCACAAAAACGAACGATTCGTCGCGATGTAGATCACCCTGTTGGGTGGTGTGAATAATGTCGTGGCAGAATAATATTTTAACATTATAGACAGGTTGTGGGTGGTTAGGCAGTCGAAATCAGTTCAATCTGCTCATTTCGGCGGACTTTCATCCGGTGAATCGTCGTCACGCGACCGGATATCAAATCTGGTTACTATTTTTTAAACCCCGAATTGATGACCCGTTCTTATCCACGGGACGTGGGCTCTTGATTCTCGGTCGTGGGATGATGGGACAGATGGTTTCGAGCCGGTCGACCGGATCACACCAAACCGACCGTTAATTGCGATTAAAAACGCGATGGAGGGTGACAAAGTGGGTGGTGAAAGGTTGTTGGGTGGGAAAAATAACGTTTAATAAAAATTTACGCCTTGCTTATTTTTAGCACAATTGAAACCCGATTTATCGTTTTTTTTTGTATGTGTGTGCTTGAAATAGAAAACGATCCAGTCGGAAACGATTTAGATAGAAAATTCATTAATTCTGTAATAATCTTTAAAGAAAAAAAAGGGGCAAAAAATTATCAGTTATTAAAAACTTTATAATAAAGTATTTTATGCTAAAGAATATTTAATTGACAGAAAAAAATGTTACAATTAACCGTAAAATGCGTAAAAATTACAAAAAAAAAAAAAAAGGTTAAAGTTACGAGAAAATAAATTTGAAGTGAATAATTATTTTTTAATAAACATTTTAATGCAAAAAAAATGAAAAATGTGAAATTTCGATATAACGAACTCTAGCCGGATGGAAATTTTGGTTCGTTGTATCGACAGCTTGTTGTAAAGAGTAAGATTACTGATGAAACTACAGTACATGTACATGAATAATAATAATAATAACAATAATAATAAACGTAATAAAAAACGTTAAAAAACGTAATAAAAACGCTAAAAAAAATTATTTTATGGGAAAAATTCGGCGTAAAAAATTTCTATTTTGAACGTTATATCCGGGAAAAGTGCAAATTTTTTTTTTGTGCAGTCGTATATTAGTTTTTGGAAGAATTTCGACATTGTAAAGACGAGAAAACGTTGGATACGCGTGTGTGGCTAACGTGGGAATCCTTAGTCCACAAATTTGTTTACACTCGGACAGTGTCACCTGCGCTCCCCCCCCCCCCCTCTTCTCCTACCCACCTCGATTCATCGTTTCCCACGTTATGTTTTGATCTTAGTTATGAGCTGCCGTACACGTCTCTTTTCACCTTTCCACTCGGTTGACGACGCTCTTGTCCAAAGCTTTCTCCACAATTTCCGGTACCGCCAATTGGGAAAGGGGTGTAGGTGGGTGAGTGTTGGTTGACCCCACGCACACACACACTCACTCGCTCCACTCCGAGAGAATCAAGTGCACCTAGTGAGGGAATTTCGAACAAACCACTTCCTCTCTCAGCACAATACACCTCCAGCTATTTCTCAAGGGAGATCGAGGTGGGTGGTGAGGTGGGAGGGGATCAAGTTCTGGGCGAGGCGAATAACTTTTTTTTTTTATTTATTTTTTTTCATCAGAATTTCAACGATAGAAGAGAGAGAGAACAGACGTTGCGTTATTTGCCGTCAGTGGCGCTCGTGTGACTCATCTCTTTCCGATTTTACAGACACTCTGTAATGCAGCCTTGTAGCGTTAAAGGGAGAAGTGAGCAAGGAGGAGAAAAGGGAGAGGGGGGGGGGGGAGGGATGAGGTAAGGTGAGGTGAGGCGAGAAAAGGTGAGTTGTCTCTCTAGTCACAACTAACTATGCTGGCTCCATCTGCTTTTCAATTCGAGAACTAATTTTTCAAATGTTGCACAGGTATTTTAAATTTCGTGAAATCTTTTGATTGCGAAAAATGTTTTAATTACCTCTTTTTTTTTGTTGTTGTAAAAAATTAAATATAATAATTAATGTAATTTTATTAAGTGAAATAATTTTAACAAAATGTTGTTGTGTAAAGATATTACCGTATATTTTTATTAGATCATTGATAACCCGAATTAATTTTTATTTTTAAATGGAACTAAACCGGAACTTGCTGAATTTACAATACCGTAGTTTTGTTGAATTCTGAGATTATTTGCCACGGTTTTCTGTGGGAAGCTATTTTTGTTGTTTTACTTTTTTCTCCATCGTTATTTATGAGATTTAATAGATTATAACTTAAAGCAAAATCACGATATATCAAAGTTTATCGAGATGGAAACGTTTGTTAAAAATACTGCATTTTTTAAAAAAAGTTATTTTACCGAAAATTTCGTTCTATCGAAGTTCGTTGTATCGAAATATTTCACATGCAGTGACATTTTATTTTTTTTGACTCCGATTTGATAAAAAAATCTTCCTTAATTATTATCTAACACATCCTAAATATTATATATTACATATTATTTTAGTTCTACGTCTCAGTATTCTGGTTTATATTATAATGTAAGTAGAACATGATAAATATTCAATAACAATAATTGGGTGAAAAGCAGACTAAATTGCCACATGAGACAGCTGAACATTCTTATTTGGCGATTCGAATATCGATTTTTATGCAAATGATTGATTTGGAAAAGCAAAAAAATCTATATTTACAGTAAATGTACAGTATGTGACGTAATAAGATGTAGGTACGTAATTGTACGAAACGCCGAGAGATGTGTCTCCGGTGTGGTCATCCGAGGGTGGGAGGTTGGCATCTCCACTGGCACCAGCAAAGATAAATATGCGGGGCGAGGTAATATGTGGGTGATGTATATAAGAAAGCAGGGGTGGATGGGTGGGTGGGGTACAAGTTCCGCGAACGATTTTCTCGAGCAGCCGAGCGGCAATTGACGGCGGCGGTTGCGCTCGGTTACTCCGCCTCCATTCTTCATCAAGAATGGACTGACGTTTGCCAGCGCCACCCCCTCCTCTCTCAAACACACTTTTTATCCTCATCCCTTTTTTTTCTCTCTCTCTCTTAAATAAATGTTTCTTTGATTTTTTAAGAAGCGTTTACATGAATTTTCTTGTTTGTACAGTACAGTATACTATTTCTGTTAAATAATTTAAAAAATTAATTGTTGATAAAAATATATAGCCTAATAAGAAAAAAGAAAATTAAATAATTTTTTTTTATTACGGTTACCGGTATTTTTAAATTATTACAAGCTAAGACAATTTTAGTTTTAAAAAAAAAATAGTTGTCTGTGTCAGAAATTTTTTTTTTTTTTTAAAAGTTAAATGGGGGAAAAGTTAAGGTTAAAATTAGAACGATTGAATAATATGTTGATTAATTCTGGATCTGAAAAGCAACGTGAAAGTAATATTTAAAAATCTAGAACATGATAAATGAGTAGACATAAATAATAAATAATTTAAAGCAATAATTATTGACATTTAGAGCAAATTTAGACTATTTTAATATTTTTATTAAGTTACCTAATTTATCATTTTATTTTACTGTACATGTAGGCTACATTTCTTCATTTTTAAAATGTTTATAGAATTTCAAGTTTTTTGAATTATTTAAAATGTTCCAATTATAATTGAACTTTTACTCAAGTAAGAATTGCACGATGTTTTACTAATATTTTCAAATTTAATGAAATACAGTATTCATAATCGTATCTTTTAGTGCTTGTCCTTTAATTACTTGACGGAGGGGTTTGACAATTATTATTGTTGACAAGAGGGAGAGAGGGGGAAGGGTTTTAACTTTTAAGTCAACATAGTTACATGACATTGTGCTTAAATGTTAAAGGTTACAATAGATCCCAAAGTTAACTATAAAATAATATTACGGCAAATGGGAGCATTAATAATGTACTCGTAATAATATTATAGAACCCATATTAAGTCTGTTCGTTTGCAGCAATAACTTGTTTTTCTTGCACCGAGTTCGTTAGCTGTTTACATTATGAATTTTCTACTCCTCATTCCGAGGAGGAGTAGAAAATTAAATTCGTCTGCTTTAAAGCTTTTGGCTACTTTATAGCCATTGGGATTTGACAGTAAAAAAATTGAATTTTTTTAACTCATATTTTTTTACCGTTTTATTAAATGAATTCCAATTCGAGTTGTATGAATTTATAAACAAGGAATAAATACAGTACATGTATAAACATCTTATCATAAGTGCCTAGAGAATTTTTGCCTTTTTCTAACCAACTGACGATTTTCTGCTTTGATTGATAAATCGTTTCTGCGGTTTTTATTTGTTAAATTATTTCAGATAAATAATTATTTGCAAATAGTTTATGGTAGGTGAGAATAAAAGTAGGCTAAACGGAATTGAATTAAATTTAAGCGATTCCTTATTTCTACTCGTACAAGAGACGACTGTAAATCCCTTTCTCCCTTAATCTCCCTGAAATTTTGAGAGTAAGACATTTCGAAACTGTATAATTGAGCTTCTGTTATGGATTAACCGGAAGCTCAGCGTTATAAATCGATACAGTGACGACCCAGCTCGTGTAAATGCGCCTTAAACCGTGTCCTTTTTCAGTCATGGTGGGGGGAAAATAGGTTATTTCGTAGTTGTTGTTGTGCGCAAAACAATTTTTCGTTTCAACATAATTTAAAATGTTAATTGCAGTGGAAACGGCATTTTTAAGAATGGCATCATTTATCCCTATCATTTAATCGTTTTTATTCCATTTTTCCAAATTTTTAATTGTTTTCGATTATTTCAAAATCGATGTTACAAAATTATAAAATAATGCTATCACGTGAGTGCGCTATAGTTTGAAGAAAAGTCTCTAATTAATAGTTGATTCTTTCTAAAATTATCGATTTTTGTCTTTGCAATAATCGCGGTTCTACCCACGTAACATTTTAATTCCTCCTCCGTGCTGACCCGCCTACCTCGCACCGGAAGTAACGAGTTAAACGACGCGTGCGAAGCATGTTCGTTCTAAGTGAAATTCCATTTTCACAACGCATTCGTTATACATTTGACTTGTTCTTCGGTTCAGATTTAGCTTTTGATGCGCAGCAGTTCTATTTTAGACATAACATTTAGCATTATTGCCTCTTTTATTTTTACTTTAATTTAAGCTTATTCCTCATTTTTACGCACCGGACAGTGTATGTTTATTGATAAATTTCAAGTTCAAAAAATTTCTAGAATAATTCAGTTCCAATTAAAAATTGGTTTTAAATGAAAATTTTGAATTCTAACCGGTATTTGTTAAAACTGTAAGTAAACTCCCTTATTCAATAAAATAATGTAAATTAGTTATGTAAATCTAGCTTCTTATACAGATTGTAGGCTATCTGTTGCAGGTCCAACCGTTTTTTTAGACATCTAAACTCCTTATGATCTAGATAGAACTAGTTTTGCCTAAGATTTACCTAAGGGCTAAGGCAGATATGATGTTGCCTAAAAAATGATTTAGTCAGCAACATATCTAATAACAATAATTTTTGAATCTAATTCTAGTTTTTTCTTAATCTCTCAAATCAAATTCTAATTTTTTTTCGTAAATTTGATTCTAATTTTTTAATTCGTAAAGCAAATGATAGATTTTTAAATCTAATTTTTGTTTTCATAATTCTTCTTATCGTTTAAAACTAATTTTAGTTTTTCTTAATTCGTGCATTTAATTCTTATTTTAGAAAATCTAATTCTAGTCTTCGTACATTTTAATTTTGATTTCTGAATTTGGTAATCTTATCCTGGTTTCAAAATTCCCTAAATCTTATTCTATTTTCTCAAAATTCAAACATCTAATATTATTATACCGGTACTATTTTTTTGAACTTGCTAATCTAATTAAGGTACAGTATAATATTATAAACTGGTATACCGTATAATATATTTTTAATTGGTAGAGGCCAAGTAACCGATTATTGTTTTGATAGGGACTTTTGAGTGCACTTTTTTAGAAGAGATGTGCAAACCAATTTCGCTTACAGTGTTAGTTTTCAATTTATAAATGATGGACCAAACCCTGCGGATAATTTTGAGACCATTTATTGCGGTACAATCATTAAATTTAACTGTATTTTAATAGAAGGTTTTAGATAACATTTCACAATTTTAAACTTGTTAAATAAGCTTTTTTTTATATATATACAGTATACTCGTAGTTGTAATTATAATTTTTTTCCTGTTGAGATCTCCTATTATGTTTTCAACTTACAAACTAGTTATCTAAACTTTTACAACAATTTGTTTTTAAAGTAACATGACGAATTTAACGGACATTTCCGATTGAATTTTTTGAAAAAAATTTTTTTTTTCAAAGTTAAACTTGTAATTTGCGTCGTAAATAATAACGTTGAAATTGAGTAAAGGGCTTATGGTCTTAGAATCGGTGCTCTCAAATTCAACTAAAGGGTTAAACGCTAAATTTTGGCCCCTGACGTCATTCCTACGCTGAACCGTGTTTGGTGTAACCTCCAAACCAATTATCCATTCCACTTACCAATGAAAACGCGAGAGGTATTTCGTTCCCCCTCGTCCATCTCCTTTTTTTATGACCCACCCTTTCCTTAACTTTCATTTTTTCCCTTCAGTCTACGTGCACACGCATTCCTACCTAATCTTTTAATATATTTTTTTTCTTCTTCGTGTAATTTTGCGCGGGAATTCGTTGTACCGTCGACGGAGAGGGCGGTAATTGTATCCCGGGAGAAGGTGGTCCGTCGACGGCCAACCACTCCGCTCCGATGATTGGCTCTTTTGACCTCTCGCTACACATGATGGACATGGCAGAGTTGAATATTTGGAAGGGTTATGCGATTGGTCAGTCGATGGTCAGGTGGGTGGGTTTACCACCCTCTCCGGAAAGATGGAGGCGGAAAAAACCTTTTCCTTTTTGATTTTTTTTTTGCTTCTTCTTCTTCTCCCTTCATCGCGTCCAATTCTGAAAAGATGGAGAATAAAATAACTATCATCATCTCGAGATTATTAGTTTGGGAGGTGGGTGGGAGAACGAACGACCTGGACCTTCGGCACTACATTTTTTTTTTACTCGTCAAAAGAAAAATACATTTTTTGGCCCATCAAGCAATTTTTTTTTTGTATCTTGATAACAAAATCCGTCTACATTTTTTTTTTTTTATTTTTTTTATAGTGTATTTTTTTATTATTATTTTGAGTTTTAAAATTCGACATTTTTACACGTTCATGTTTTTTGGAACTAATATTTACTAAAGAAATGAAAAAGGAAAAATTCCTAAAAAGAAAAAAAATATTTAATTTTAAATTTAATAAACGTAGGCCCACGTTTCTAATTTTTTTTTTAATTAAACTAATTTTTAATTTTTAATTTTTTTTTATTTTTTTATTTGAATTATTTTGTTGTAAAAAAAAAATTAACTTTAAGTACAGTACAGTATTTTCAAAAACATAATTTAATCAATTTTTTTTTTAAATTGTTATTTAAGATTTTTTTGATTTTTTTTAAAATTGTTTTTGTCATTTTTTAAAGTATTTTTTATACCTTTAATTTAATCATTTGCTTTGATTTTAGTTTTTGATTTTTATATAATTTTATTATTATTTTCTATACCTACAATTGATTAGTTTATTTTCATCAATTTTATCTAATTTTAATTTTAATTTCGTCTAATTTTATTTCCATTTTCGTTAAAATTTTTTTAAAAAAAAATTTTTTTTTTTTGTTAAAGTGTTTAATTTAAAAAACAAAATGGAAGGCGCAGCCAGCCTGTTAATTATAATACCAAGTCCAAATGTTTCGTTCTCATTCTTAATTGTAAATTGGCACGTCGGTTTCAAAAGTTTTTTTTTAATTTCTTTTACCGAGGTGTATTAAATGACCGCGTGTCAATTCGGCGCCATAAAATAAGATAATATTTTGTAAACAAACATGAAAAAAATATTTTATTCTTTTACCTTTTTTGTTTATCGTCTCCGGATACGCGTTAATGTTTATCCAATAAATTTTCCCGTCGAAATAGCTCAATGACTATCGCGTTTCCGACCGGTACACTAAACACATAAACACGGGACGAGACGGAAAGCGATACGTAACGTCGTTTTTATACGAAACGCACAGAAAAAGATGTGTCAAAAAATGGCTTCTCTTTCTCCTTTTCTCTACTTTTCTTTCGCGTTTTTCATTATTATTACTCTAATAGTGGTCATTTTCTCGTTTGAAATCGAGCAAAACTCCCCCCACCCCCACTCTCTTACCCACCCTAATTGAAGACAAATTTATACGTTGGTTGCGTGGTTTTACATGTGTATTTACATGTTGGGTAAAGAGGGCCATTAGTGCGAGCCATGTGACCATTAGAAGGGAGAAATTTGGATACTTTGGTATGGTTATTTGGATAATGATCCGTTTTTATCCCTTCTAATCACGGAGAAAAGGTGGGTGGGACGTCACTTCTTCAATTTTGCTTTTATAAAAATTTAGCAATTTAAATTACACGTAGCTTACACGTTACACTTTTCAATTCTTGATTATTATTATTATCTTGGAACAATTTTCTATGCTTTTCTTATACGAATTAGGTTTATGTTAAATATTAGGTAATGTTGTATTAAAGGAGAAGGGTTTATAAATTCGTAGATAAACGGTTTTTCTATACTGAAATACGCTAATAGAATGTAACGTAGATGGATATTATTTATTCCGGTTTATAATTTATTTTTTAATTTAAATAAAATAAGAAAATTTATTACAATGTTAACTGCAATGAAAGTTCTGTAGAAAAAACATATCAACACTGTAGACCTTCAATACGGTAATTCGAACTTTAAGGAGAATTTTTTTTTTCTATTTATGTATTTTTCGGTGTTAACTTGTTGTTGGATTTAGCGAATTTAACATTGGATTCATTGAAGTTTCGAAGAGAAGGAACAATAACAAATATTTTTTTGAAAATGTATGTCGTTTAATTTGCGTTGTTATGCATGGTCAAGTAAAGAAAGCGATGCAATGATTTCGATTTATTGAGGTTCAAAATTGGACATAGCGAGGTTTAGCTGTTCACAATTTGAATTACTTCCAAAAATGCTTTGAATTACTTATAGTTTTTTATTCGAATTATACCGGTATAGATTTTTGGTTTTTAGTTGGTCGATGTTTTACTGTACAATTAAATGCTTTGCAAGTTTCAATTGAAAAAAATATCGATTCATTTTTAAAAGAGTTCTACCATCACTGACAAAATTTTAAATTTTGCGACAAAAAGTATAATTCAGAGGGGGAAAAAATATCGTTGCGTAAATGTATTTCAACTATAATTTTTATTCTGGTGTTTTAATAGTATATTGTTGTTTAATTTTTTTTTTTTTTGAAATTACTCATTAGATTTAGCGGTACTGCGAAATATGTGTGTATCAGTCATTAATTTTTTATGATTTGCCATCAATAATATTGGTCGAGTGAAAAGGGCAGAGAGCAAATTCGCCAGTTAAAAAGCGCTTTAGGTTCTTTAGCATGCTTAGGATGCTTATTAAACGTAATTTTCAAATTCAAATTTTTATGGGTTATAAAATAAAACCCGATATAGTATTTTGCTTTTTATTATTATAATCAATAGTTCGGAATATGTAATGTTTTTAAAGTAATAAAAAAATAAACAATAATTCGAGAAAGTTTAGGCATTTTCAAACATTTATTATACTTATGCCAAAATGTTGAAATCAGGAAACATAATTTTCGATTTTCAAGCAGTCATAAAAACAAAATTATACGAGCGGAAAAACGAATAACGCGAGAAATCGTTACATTTGATCACGTAATTTATTCTTTTTGTTATAATAAATTTAAAATTTTTGTTCTTAAAAACCCTATAATTAAGGCAAATAAAATTCGAAAGAAGAAAAAGAAAAAAAAAAAAAAATTGTCATTATTTTTGAATAGGAAATAGTGAGCGACTAAAATGCGCGGCCCATCATCGATCGGGCATTTTCTTTTACTTATTTAAGTTAATTAAGTTGATGAAGCTTAAGTCGCGACCAGGTTGATTGAAAGCATGGACCGAAGTCATCTCTGCTGCTACCAAACTTCGATCGAGCAGGCACGTGTCAATGCGCGCGAGTGACAAACGCTACACGTTAATTACTATTGCGTGTAGCGAGTGACGTCCCGACTCCGCCCACTGCGCCACCAAGCACCAGGTGTCACAAATGCTCGTCCAACCCATTCCACCCAATTCACCAAAATAAATAAATAAATAAAATGGATTAAAAATCAACAACAAAAAAAAAAAAAAAAGAAAAAAAAAGTAGCAAATTATGGAAAAAGAGGGATAAATAATACAATATTGAGCGTCACCTACGAGTGGAGCAGGCTATTTATCAGCTTCGAATTTCATCTCGAGGGAAATAAATTTTGTTTCGCTGGATTAGTTAATTATTAATGAGCGTAGTTCAGAAGCGACGGATAAAGACAGTTGAATAAGAATTTCGTGAGAAATCGACAAAAGGAAATGGGATACCTGACAAAAGCGAAGGCTTTGGGTGTACAGTAGGTGGGTTGGTGCTGCATGAGAACGGGTGGGAGATGATGATATTCAATTACTGCATGGAAAAACATGGAAAACAGATATATTCATAAGGGCAAAATAATCGTTCGATAAATTAAAACTGTCGACTATGTTCGAGTTAACTGACGTTACACACCGCTCACTTCCGGATAGGGTTTTGTGGTATTTATTTTATTTGGGAAGATAACGCCGATAATCAACTTGTGATTTTTAATTAGTGGTTCCGACACTGCGCGCGGAAGTTGAACATGTCGTTTAGTGTCACTAAAGAAATCAAACATTTACGTTTGAAGAATTGAGGAGAATTGCGAGCAAAATCGCAAAAACAAAATTACTTGCTCCGGTGTATTAATAAAAAGATCGAAGTTTCTGGATTCTCATAGCGAAGTCACGCATTTGTTTTAAGTTTGTAAAACTAGTTATAACAGATAAATTCGCTGCGATAGGAGATTCCCAAAAATGATTAACAGTGGATTTTTTGGCAAACTTCTAGGGAGGATACGGTAGTTGTAATAGTGAGGCTTGATCTGCTAATAAAAATGTTCGTTTAGAATTTTGCTTTCTGGTATTTATGTTTGTAGGCTTTCTATTGCTAAATTTTATTTGAAAATGTATGCTTCTAATAGCCAAAGTTTGCATTTGATTGCTTTTCAATACGTTAACTAAGTTATTATATTAATGCACGCTTGTGTATACAAAAATGTATGTTGTACATTACTTGTTACTCCAGAGGGGAGAACTTCTGGAAGTCTAAATGTTAGGATTTTGTAAACTTTTAAACATTTATTTTCGAAATTTGCTTCTTAACTTGAAACCTTAAAGTTGAAATCCTTGCGACGTCTATAATGGGCATTTCTACCGTACCCTTTTAATGATAAAACTTATTTTTAAAATAATGTTAGTGCTATATATATGACGTTTCTAATTAATAATTCAGAAATTCTAGATAAACTAGTCAAACTATCCCAAGTAATCTGAGTTATAATGGGTGAGGGGGTATAAAGAATGGTTTTGATTTGAGCCGTAAATTTAAGATAATAGCGATAAATCGTAATTTTTACGTAATATTAAAACTAGAAATGCGTGTCTTAATTTTTTATGTTACGCTATTACTTGTAACATAATAATTATTATGTCATGTAAACTTGATAACGTGATAGTGTTGTCAAGTACATGTACCTGAAATAGTACAGCTTGATTTCGATAAAAACACTAGAAAAAAAAATATTTTCCATCAATAAACTTAAATATAACGTTACTGAATTTTGCAACTTAAAATTCGAGCAAAATATTATTTGTTTTTAATTTGGATTTTACATTTTTTTATTAGCTTTTATTTATTTAAATAACATTATTTTATTTTGCATAATTTATTATGAAAGATCGAAAAAATTCTTGGAATTTAAAATAATTGAGTACCGTAATAGCACGTGTGATTTATTTGATGATTTATACCAGGTTTTTGGGTGGTAGGGTTGGTTGAGCGGTGGGTGGGAGAGAAAGAGAGATTGGGTTTTATAGGCGCATTTATCATTTTTAATCGCTCTCATTCGTCACAGCGTAAACACGCGGATGAGCAGACGATTTGCATGTTTTGCGTTCGAATCCACCGCTAGGGTTCGCAGTGCGTGATGGTATTATTTGCGGGTGAAGGGGGTGGTGCGGTCCCCGGAGCGCAACCCGGGCTAATAACACTTCGATTCCACTTCTGTCAGATCAGCAGGTGATTAATAGCCTCAACTACACCCACACTTACCCCCTCCCCATACTGCTCTTATCATTTATCCCACCCCTCGCATCGATCGATCGGTCAGGAGAAAGTCAAAAAAAAAAAAATATTGATCCGAGGGAATAAAATCACCATTGGAGATGAAAAACGACCTTACTTATTTTAGATTTTTCAAAATTAAAAATTTTATTCGCAAAAAAAAAAAATTTGTTTATTTAAGTCTTTATTTAACCTTTAAATTATTGAACTGTTGAAAGCAAGTACACAGTATGTTCAGTGCCATAAACAACTTTAACAAAACTTTCATTTCATTGACAAAATTAATACAGAGGTGTTATAATTTTTATTGTAAATTATTTCCTTTATAATTAATTTTCGTGTTTGTTTTTATTGATTGGTGAACCAACGTTTTTTTTTTTTTGCACCGGTAACAATTATGCAATTGTCAACACCTTAAATTAACGGTTACTACAATCCTGATATTTGAAGTTTACTGTATAATAAGACATACTTTATACAATAGTTACGGAAGTATACAGAAGTTTTTATTTCACGTATATTTAACAATTTATTACAATTTTTTGGTTCTTGTTAATTTATAAAACAACAATTTTCTAATATTGTTTTAAATTAACAAGCATTTGACGTGGATTTTTGCTAACGTTAACGGCGCTGCATATAAGTTTGAGGGATGTTAATTAATTATTCGTATATCAACAATGGTTTGGGTATTTTTCACCCTCTAACTTTGAACTTCAACCAATAAAATAATAATAAAAATTCTGCGATTTTAAGCAAAATGTGAAATTATTGTGTATGAAGAAACAAATTGTTCTTATAGTTTTTGACTAGAAAACACATTTGAAATTTGTAACACTTGGTACTTTATTTTTTTTTTATTCAATTAGTATTGAATAAATGGTTACGACTCAATTACACTGTATACCTGTAATAATTGTACCCATTTAGTTTAGAATAATTTCACCATTAATTTTCTATTGGTGAATTTTTGATTTATTTGGACGTAAATTTGCCGGGAACCCCTCTCCTCTTACATTATGGCCTTTCAAGACTCTCTGTCTTCCCCGCTGTCTATTGGACAGTAAAATTATTGACTAATTAAAAAAAAAAAAAAAAATTAAATCTCCCTCCCGACTTTGTTAACGTGATTAATGAATGGCACCTTATAGCGCTGATCACGTCAAATGTTTTAATTGATTTTATTTTACAAAAAATTTTAATTTTACTTCTAGTTTTAGTAGATTATAATCGTTTTCGCTCAAATGATCATTGTAATCCTACTTAAGTCTGGTCATTTCAAATGATTTAAGCGAAAATAGTCCGATTTTTCAGGAAAAAGTAACTCCCGGATAGGATTTGAAGTGAGTTGCGAGCGCATTAATTTGATAAGTGGGAAGGATATTAAAAGTTCTGATTCTTAAAAATGTGAACGATTAGCATGCGGCGTTCGAAAGTAACGTATGTTTTATTTTGACGTCACTGGCCATAATAATGCTCGTAAGAGTTTATTAAAATTGCACTGGTGAGTCGTCAGTATGTAACCTGCAAGAAGTGCTATCGCCTTCCGTTTTTCTACAGTTGTTTTTATGATTTTTTCTATTGAAAGTTTTCAAAATGCTTAATTGTACAATATTTTCACTAACTATTTTTTTTAACTTAAATATAAATTGCAAACAAGTGAAAAGCTATTTATGATAAGAGGTATCGACGAGTTATTTTTGTCGCGCACCTGTTTTATTTACCATCGATTTTAGATAATTTGCGTATAATTGAAAGAGTGTAATTATGAAAGTGCGCGAATTAGCGTTAAAATTCGAAGTGTAATTTAGGATAGCTCATCATGATCAACCCTCCCTCCCCCGCTTTTAACAACTGTATAAATGCCTCCAGTTCCAGCGTTAATTATCTAATTGGATGTTAATTATATCGTCTGCCTCGGCAAAAATCAAAACCAGGAGCGAACGTTTGTTCCTCCTCCCTCGCACCTCACTCACCTTCATCAGCACTACCATCTATCACCTAGGCACACAGGAGAAAGCAATTAGAGGAATGATAAGGAATTTCGAATTGGAAGTGCATTTTTCACATCAGCAATTTCGCTAAATTTCCAACTTTCTTTAGCTAATTTTTGTTTTAAGCTTCAACTCCTATACATTATTTTCCTTCAGTTTCCATTTGTAATTTATTTTTTCATTTTTCCCATTTCTTTTTTCAATTGAGTTTTTCATTTGTTAATTTTGACTAAATTTTTGAAGATTTTTCTTACTTTATTTATTTTTTTAAATTTAATTTGGAAA
The DNA here is from genome assembly GCA_034692225.1 of Polydesmus complanatus. Lineage (NCBI taxonomy): Eukaryota > Metazoa > Arthropoda > Diplopoda > Polydesmida > Polydesmidae > Polydesmus > Polydesmus complanatus. Next base: position 26,631 of record JAQGAZ010000718.1, read on the forward strand.
GTAACATCTCGGGCACCCGTTATAAAAACCAAAATAATTGAAATTTCGTTTTAATACGGCGCTTGCATGCACAATAAAATATCTTTTGCATCAGATTAATATATTTTGTTATTAATCTTATAATAATTTTGCTAAATTAAGCAAATTGATTAAAACTGCAACTTTTATCGCCGTTTTTTTTATCGCGAATTCCCAACGTTTTTCTATCGCAATACACATCGTTAGGAACTTTTTAATATTTTAATTTTTTGTTGTTGTTATCGAAAATATTTTTAAAAAGTTTTTTTTTTTTTTATTTTTTAAAATTTTTTTAAGTTTTTAGTATGATTCGACTCACGTATTTTGGTTTTTATGAGTCTGATCCGAAGTGGAGTGAGATGAGCCGATGTTTATCGAATCCCGCGCGATAGATCCGCCGAGAGAGATGGAGTTAACGAATGAGAAATCGCAGGAGAGTATGCGTTGTTTTTGTACATATGCAGGGTTGTCAGACCGTAATTTTTTCCGAGGCATTTATCCTAACGACATAATTGACGTTAATTTCATCTGTGCGCAGAACGAGAAAGCTGAGAGATAGGAAAAATCAGCGCATGGGACGAGGCGGCGGTTGGCGGGAAAGTTGCTTTTCTTTCTTCCACAAAGAAAGGTCGTCCTTTGAGCCATTTGCGAGTGGGTGGGAGGGTGAATTCTTCCCAAAGAATCCTAAGGGTGGACAACAAATATTCCCCCCTCCTCCATTTTTTTTGAACAACATTTATATTTACCACATGTTATTATCATTATCGTAAAAAAAACCCGCAACAACAAAAAAAAAATCTTTTTCTCATTTTGATAAAAAAAAAAAAAATAATTTTCCCCAATTTTAATATCGGTGCAGCGATCTGTTCTCATGTTAATTTCAGGTTCCTCCCCTTTTTTTTATGTTTAAAGCGCAATTTTCTCTGCGCGAAATCGATTCTTCTACGACTTGCTAGGTGTTTCGATGGACGATTGTCGGGGATTTAATGTTTTTAGCGTTGGAAACATAAATCAAAGCTTTTTGGGGGTAATTTTTTTTTTTTTTTGTATTTCGATTTTTTTTTACATTTTCTCGAAGGTCCCTAAGGCCCCTTGAAGCAGCGACTCCACCCTCATTAAAGGGTTTGTTTTGGACCCACCCACGCCCACACATTTCTTATGCTAAATAGTAAGGTACCGATACCGTACGGCAGGGGAAGTTTGCGGGATGCGCGTTTCGCGTGGGTTGGCTGCTTGAGGGGCGTAGTGGAAATGACGTCAGCGCTTAAGTGGATAGTAATTAGCCCTGATAAATGCCTTAAACGCCATATTAAAATCTGATAATGTACTATAAATAACAGTAATAGCTCGTATTTCTTAACTAATTAACTGAAAAGAGGTAGAGAGCGACGAAAAGGCCCGAAATTTAGCGCTTAAAAACGTATAAAAAACTTAAGAAAACAATTAAAATAAATTAGTAAGAAATAATCTTTTTTTTTTAATTAATTAATTTATTTATTGACTTCCACATTTTTTTTTTACACTTAAAATTTCGATTTACCGTTTTCATTTAAATTTTAACTTACGGCATATCAAATTACAAGTAAAAAAGTACATGACAATTTTGCTATAACTTATACTCCAGTACAAATTATTATAATTACGCGATTAAATTATAATTTTGTAGGTTTCATTTTATTGAGAGTAAAAAAAAAAACCTCAATTTATCGTTCGCGAGGTGCATTGATAAAAGTATATGGAAGCGATGAATGCGGGAAAATGGTTTATTAATTATTATTGTCGTCGTAAGCAAGCAAAGCAAGCAGGCTGAAACAGCGCTGAGGTCGTTGCGTTGGCGTGATGAGCAGATGACAGTCAGCTTGCTCACGGCTGTCAACTGAGCGTTAATTTGGAGCGGGAAAGTAGCAATCATTGTGTTCTTTGAAACGCAATGATTACTATTATCTTGCCGCTTGAATCACTATTTTTTGGGCCAACTTACAGACAAATTTAGACGAAAGCGAGTCGCGCATGCCGAAAATCACTTATTTAGATCTCATTCAACACATCCATCTTTTTATCTGCCGAGTGACGTCGTCCCAACGACGACAGTCACTTCTCTTCCGTCACGCAGCGTTCCGGGACGTTTAACTAGCAGCGACAGCGTCCATCCAAATAGCGACAAATTCATTTCTAATTCATTATTTTTGATTAGTTGGATGATTTCATACTTCGATTCATCTTTGTTTTTTGTTGTTGTTTTTAAAATTTTTGATTTGGTTTTTATTAAACAGAAATTAAAAGTTTGGATTTTTCCAAAAGAAAATCAAATAAGTTTTAAGAATTTTTCTTGCTCGTGTTTTAAATAATACAAGAGATCTGGTTAATTAGCAGTTTTAAAGCTTCATTAGCGGTAAATAAAAATAAATTCACATTAGATTAGAACTTTTGTAATGAACTTATGCATTGGCTACATTTTTACTTCAAATATGGTGGTACATAAATCCACACTCATTTTGGTTAGCATCTAGGTATGCGCCCAAATTTTGAGAATAATTTTATTACGTTTACATGAAATCACTCTTAATATGTTTTTTTTTTTGGCATCAGGCCCCATTTCATCTTGTATTTAGGCCTTAAAACAAGCATTAACCGACGAGTTAGCGTTTCATTTTACATACACGAGTGCTCCACGATTGTAATACTGTACAGTATCATGTGTTTTATGTAAAACAAAGAAACCTCACACATGTTCAATACAATAATTGTATTTACAGCAATTACAATAAATTATACTTGGAGTAACTATTATTCCATATTCTGTTTAATTATTTTATTTGGAGTAAATAATTTTAAAACCGAGCCTCTCAAAAACGCGGACCCAAAGCATTTGCCTTGTTTGGCTGTTGGATGGTCCAGGGTCATCACAACGCGGTTATTTCGTGCTTATTTTTACGACAGCATACCGTACTGTTCTATATATTGTTTTGCTAGAAAACAAATTATTGCTTGCTGTTCCAAAAGAGACGAAGAAAAAATTGGAATAGGGAGTTTTATTGTACAGTATAAATAAAAAACATTAAGGGAAAAAAATCAGTAGATAACTCTAATTTTTATTCGTAATAAAAGCATACTAAAAAAATTGTAAATAATTAAATTAATAAAAAAAAAATTCGAGTGCGTTTTTATCAAGAATCGACCTATTTAATGAAGTTATCTGCAAGCAGCAGCATCGTCTACTGATTCGATTGAGGTTAGTAATCAATAATGGGAGATGCTCGAGTGTCGGTACTCGAGAGCTGCTAGTGGTTGCTAAGCGCAAGGGGCAGCCCATTTCCTCCCCAAGGCTCAAGCGTAGGGCAGACTTGTCTCTCTTCAAGACCCATTTTTAGGGGGCGGACATCACAAACTTCTAAAAAAAAAATAATAAACCGAGGAAATAAAAAAATTCAATCCATGATAGTGGGAATGCATATAGGCCTACATGTACTATACTTGAGTCGAATATTAATCGATTTTCTGTTTTTGTTTTTTTTTGTTTTTTTTTTAAATTATTTCATCGTTTGCATAACAAGTGTAATTAATTTAAATTTCAAAATTTTTGTCATTGAAAACGAGTCTTATGCTAATATTAACGATTTTCCGAGCTTTATGCTCGTATATATAAAATATATAAATAATTTTTTTTTTTATTAGAATTTTTTTTTTTTTTTTTGTTTTCTTTGTGGCGAATTTTCGACTTGGTGTGGAAACAGCCAATGGCATTTGGTTGGGAGCGAATTGATCACGTGACATTCGTGTAGGAACATAAAAGGAAGTGGGGCTGATGGGAAGGGGCGTTGACGGCGTTTCCATGATTGACGTTGTAGACGCAGCTAATAATAGGGTTACGTTGCTCTTTTTTTTTCCTCTTCGAATACTCATTTTTTTCTCTCTTCTTTACTACATCTACGATTCTCTCTTTCATTCTCTCACTACACATTCCCCTTAGGAAATATAGCTAAAACTCGATTCTGCGCTTTTTTTTTTTTGTTATTGTTAAAAGCGTTTGTTGATTCACTGTTTTATATTTAAAAACTCAAATTTTTTTTAGTTATTTACTTGAAATTTTTGAGTTTTATTTATATTTGTTTAGCGTAACACACATTTTTTTGATTATTTCAGTTTTTTATTTCCCATTTTTCATAATGAATGTAATACTATGCTATTCTGCTATCTTAGATTATTTCATTTATTGAAAAAAATTGGTTTAAAATTTATTTTATTTTCTTAATTAAAATTTTTTTTTTTTTTTATGTTTATTTATTAATTTTTTTTTTTTTAATAATTTTTTTACAATGTAACTTTTAATTTTTTTAAATTTCTTGCAACAAATTACAATTTTTTTTATGATTTAATTTCTATTAAAATATATTATTTCTATTTATTTATTTTTTAAATTTATGTTGTTTTTTTTTTGCGTTTTTGCATAAAATACTTTTCTTAACTTTAAAAATACATTAAGATTTTTAGCTTTACAAGTAAGAGTTCTTACTTGTAAATATTTTCTTTTGTTATTGTGGTTTTGGAGCGTAATATCGGGGTTATCCATAGGTTTGGTTCTGTCCTATGTAGGTTGGCGTATTGGCGCCATCGCGGCTATCACGGGGCCCACCTTCTCATTCAGCTAATGGCCCCGCAAGGATAGGTCGTCGCTCGTAGGCTACTTATTATTGTTATTATCATTTTGAAGGGGGGAGTAGGACTTCGTTTTTTTTCTTCTTTCCTTTTATTTATTTTCATTTTTTGTTTTGTTTCTCTGGCGTCATTGCTCAACGAACGAGATATTTTTTTTTTATGACTTTCTTTTTTTTTTCCGTCTTCTTATTCGGTCGGATTATGTTTTTAAAAAGACGTCAGTTGGCGGACAATCAGCTGTCTTGTCTTAATGGACGTGTTTACTTATGGCTTCAATTACCACAAATATTTTGGTTCCCAACTTTTTTTTTTATATTACATGTACTATTATCATTATTTTTTTTTTTGAGCTTTATTTTATATGAATTTTATTTTCGTTTTTTTGTTTCCTCTTATGGATTTGATCGAAAAAATTTTTATAGCAATCTTAGAAGAAAAAAAAAGCGCAGTTTTACGCGTTAGGTTCCGCGGCTTAGACCGCGTGTAAGCCTTACGCAAAATCTAAGCCTTTACTTAATTAAGCGAGACTTTACTAAGCCTACTTTGCCCAAAACTTTTTTTTAAAAAAAGGTTTATTTCCGCTGATTTTTTGATTGATTTCAAGCAAACTTTAAATTTACGATAGTATAGTACAGTAATTCAATTTTATATTTTAAAGACAAATAGTGAGCTTTTTTTTTAATATCAATTTTTAATTATTAATTAATTCTTTTGCGATTAAATAATATTATAATAATTATTTATGATTTTGCAAATTAAATAAGGTCCCGCATAATCTTATTATTATTTTTTTCTTTTTTCAAAATTGAATTTAAAAATAATGAAATAAACTTGAAATACATGTGTACCGTACCTGTACTTTCTAATGAAAATATTGATTTTAAAAATTAACCATAAATTTTTAAGATTTATAATAGCGGTAATATTTTTTAAGACATTTTTAATTGAAGAATTTTTAGAATCAAAATTTGTGTTTCAGCTTTTATAGCTTTAATTCTTAATCCATTTATTAAAAAAACGGTATATTATTTCATTTATTCTAATTTTGTGTACAGTATAATTATCCACAAAATAACTATAGTACTTTTTTTAAATTTATATGAGATTTTTGGCTTTACGGGGATTTTAAGGTTATTTTTCTATTTAAAAAACGCGTAATCGAGAATTTTAATTTTTTTCCCCCTCTTCTGAATTGATACTCTAATGATCTAATCCAATGACGCAAGTAGACAAATCTATTTGAATCGACTGATTTCATCAGCTTTGTCTCTGTCTCTCTTTCTCTCTGCTAACACAGCTTTGTTTATTGACCCGTATAGAACGAGGGAGCTGTTCTCCTAAAGATGATTTCCCGTATAAAAATCTGATTGAAAGGAACGAAAGTGGTGGGAGGTGGTTAGTTAAAGGGTGGGTTCGGGTTAGAAGAAGAAAAAAAAACTGGTAATCTTTTTATCTGTTAGGAAATGTAGTCAACGGCCGATAATCAAATGCGAGAATAAATTATGCGCAATATTTGTGATTTACGACGTTGGAGCGTCGCCCACCATGTTATTAGTCTTTCGTTTCTCCCTGCGCATCTCTTCCACGCTCCCTCAACTCTCGCACAACGCGGTTATGGGCGTCTCGAAAATGCCTCGCGTTCTTCAAAATCGCGTACGGTAAGAAAAACAATTGCCGGTTTAACTTTGAACATGTCGCTTGGGTCAAATTTTTGCATGGCGAATAATTTTATTCGGTGAATTGAAATTTTTGTTAAATCGAAAAATGCAAATGAAACTTCAATTATTGTCCGTATAAGTCGAGTCGCAGTTTTAATTTAATAAAATATTTAATTAATTTGTTCGCTTTATAATAAATACTCCAAATAGTTATCTACATAAAAACACAAAAATGTGTATTTTTACTAGTTTTAGCGCATGTTGTCCGACTTAAACTTGCATTAACTCAAATAACCGAGGTTTTAACTGTACGAACATATAGAAATTCGACGTAATACTGTAGCGGTAAATTGTACGAGTATTAGTATTTTTATTATCAATTTTTTTTTAGAAAATATTTTCACGTTAATAGTTGAACAGTATACGTTATCTAAGTGATTCGCGCAGTATAAGAACTGTGTCGCTCGCGTAAATTCGACTGCATTTCTTTGACTGTATTTTTATAGTGTACATGCACTGGGTTTTGTTTTATTTTTCCATAGAAAAGAAAGAGAGGGGGGAAAAAAAAGAGGTAATTAATTAGAAAAATTTTATAAAGAAAACAGAAGTTGGGAGTTTTGAGAAATTTATGTATTAACGCGTAGGCTACATTTTGCTTATTTTGTTGCAAAAATTATTATAGCTGCAGGAATTCTTCGAGAATTCAATCCCGAGCACTATCGGTCTATCATCTTCATCCTCACCCACCCTCACTCTAATGAACAAATCAAAATGAACATGATTTTGTTGATAAAAAAAAATTATTTTTTTCAAGTTACTGGTACCGGTAATTATTGTTCTTCATTTTGCGCTTTTTAACGTCATTTTATGCCAGTTTGCTTTTACTAGCGTTTTATAAATTAGAAGAAAACAAATAATGTACATGTACTACAAAAAGTATGGTACAAATTGTATGAAATATTATTTAAAAGAAATTGTAAACAAATTGCAATCCATTTTTTTAAAAAAATTTTTATGAAAAACGGCAAATCTGTGAGGCATATTTTGATAAAAAAAAATTTTTCATGAATGTTAAATACAATATTTACCTTGCTTCATAAGAATGACATTTTTATCTGCTGATAAATGGAAAAAAATAAGGTAAACAAATTTAGCTTAAGTTGACAAATAATAATTTATCTTAAAAAATACCGTATACTGTATATATTTTTAGTTTAAAAATTAGTAAAAATGGACTTATTTACTTATTGCTGCAAGGCCTTCAATTGTACATTGTATTACATTATTAATTTATTATTTTATCAGTTTGCTTTGACTTTTATTCGATTCAAAAAAATGTGTTATAGAAAATCTCAACCAAACGGTTTTGTGAGGTTTCTCAAAGCAAGAAGAATTGGAAAGCGAAAATAATCAGCTGTTAGCTGAAAATTGCTTCTTACATAATATTATACAATAAACGTAATTATTTTTCATTTTTTAGATTTTAGCGAAAATAATTATTATAATTTGGTAATAAATTATTAATATTATAATTTAGCAAATTAAGCGTTCGACGTTTCTAATTGCCAAATTAAACGAAAAGGAGCTTTTTTTTTTCTACGCAGCCTACTCCGCGCACGTTATGTACTTTGATATCATACCCCAAGTGCGAAAAATCCCTCAATTGTTGATTACAGACTGATTTCCAATGCTAATTGAAGATTATTATAGAAATTAAGTTTTGTTTACACCTGCACCTAAGCTGCACTTAAATTCACCTTCAATTATAATATTATGCAAAACAATTACATCCAAAATTACGAAAACCTACATTTTGCGTGCTTGATAAAACGAAGAATCGGGTTGAACAATAGAAAAGCTGTTTCTTTTCATAACTCAAATAAACCCTCCATTTGCGCGAATGAAAATCTCTTTGCGCGCAATCGTTTCGTGGAAAGTCTTCGGCCAAAGGTAATGAATAAATGAAAAATGGAGAGGGAGAAAAACTACTGGTAAATTCTTGAATTAAAATTTTGTTAAAAAAAAAAAAAATAAATAATAATAAAATGATTGTTTTTAATAAAGGATTTTGAGTTAATTTTATCAATTAAAAATTTAAAATCAATTTTTTTTATTGAGATTGAAATAACATTTTAATTTCCGACGGTTTTCCGTTCGAAGTACATGTAGACCTACAGTACGGTACATATAAAAGTGGAAAAAATGAATGATGATCGGGTATCGATGATGATGACCGAAACAAATGCTTGCAAATCAGGATGAAAGTGGGATTCGTTTCGGATACCCATATGTTAGGTGTGTGGGTGGAGCTGCTGCTGATGGATCGATTAAGCGAGTGAATGCGAGTAATAATGAACCCGTCGGCGAAATTTGATCGGAAAAGATGAAAAAAAAAAAAAAAGCTTAATGAAAATCAATGAGAGGAAATCAATTACAATTAAAACCGTTTGATGGCGCTCTCACTCTCCATCTTTTCCCTTCCTCTCTCTTTTGCATAAAAGCAGGGCACGTGCTGACTGGCCCTTTGTAGCGATGATTCACGAGTCATGCCTCCATCTCCCTGCCAGAGGGCGCCCTTTCAATCTTCCGATTTACGACTACAATCATCGCAGTGGGGCGCCGCCATCGCGTGGCGTCAATTAGTTAATAGAAATCTTAGCTCTGGACTTGATCTTTTCTACCACTACCTCCTCCCGTCGCTAAACCACTCGCACTTTTTTTTTAATACATATTTGCTAAATTTCTTTTTATTTCCACAAAAATTTCCACAAATATTTGAAATAAATTCTAACTTTTGGATATTATTTGAGGTTAACGGCGATGCATAAGTTTTTTGGAATTCGCAGTTGAGTCTTTTTTTTTTTTTTAAGAAACATTTAAGCACCGTACATTTTTATCAATGATGGTTTATATTACCAAATTGCAGTTAATAGATTTACAGATTTTCTGTTGTGAATTATTAAAACAAAAAAAATGTTTGTAAAGTATTACAATGCATGAACTATATCGCAGTGAAAGGGAGAGGGAAACATTATATTTACATAAAGAAATTTTAATTAAAAAAAAAACCATTTGAATTATTCAAAATTGCAATTTTTTTTATTTTAAAAATTGTTCTGGCGGTGCATATTTTAGAACGAATTAATAAATCCAATTTTTCTTTAAATGTTTAAGGCGAACGCACTATTTTTTTATGGGTCACTGTTTTATTACTTTAAACTTCTTTTTGATAACATAAAATTTTGAAATGAGATTTGTTCGAATTATTAAGAGTATTTTGGTTTATTTTTGTAGTGATAAATAAAAATAAAATAAACTACATATTGCTTCATACATGGTGTGGATAAAATAATAAGAAGCAATAAAACTGTGTAAACTAGCACCTTTAAAGTAGACAAATCGGTTGTGGAAGTTTAGAAGTGGAACCACAGTCGATCAAAGCCTTTGAATGTTTACTCACGATGCCAAAAGGCGACCTTTCAATGGGATTTTCAATTGAAACAACAAAGCAGGGCCCCGATTACTCTGTACAATTGTACTGTACATGTACTAAGATTTTTATTATTATGTCGACTATGAAAAATACAGTGGCAAATAAGTGTAGAATGAAATGCCAAACATACTGAAAATACAGTATCGGTATTAAAAGATTTTGCAACTAACAAGCTCAACTAGGCGATTCCAGAAAGCAGCAAGATAAAAATATAATTTGGGGCCCCTATCAAAGGCCCTTTTGCCTCAAAAACTCAAAAAACTTAAAATTTTACTTGATATCACCATAGACAATATTATAATAATTGTGACCGATCAGCTGAGCATGTTTTTACTTCTACTGTATTAAGGAATTTAAGAACTGTTACTAAGAGTAAAGGAGGGGAGATTTCCTGGGACTCTACTTTGAAAGTGCTAACATTAATTTGAAAAATAAATACAAAGTTTTATTATTATGCTATACCGTGCTTAACACTTTCAACTTTTTTTTTAACTACGAATACATTTTACAAAGGGCTTTCAATGCTAACACCTAAATTTTAGATGTTTTTTTTTTTTTTTTAAATTTATAAACCGTTTACGGGTCAATTTTTAATTAGCCGAGTCAATAATTACACGCTTTACTTGTTTATTTTACAAAACCACAAATAAAAATAAGCAGGTCAATTCCGCACCCGATAACCTTTCATAGGGTGTGGGTGGTAGTAGGTCTGGTGGGTGCGCGGATGATTATTAATATTTCTTCGAGTCTTTTTGGGCTTTTCTATTATCAACTTTTTTTTTTTTTCAGATACGGCATAATGTATTTTTGTTGCAAATTTAAATTAAATTGAAATTCTGCTTGTGATTTTTTTCCATAGAAAGTTGAACGAACGTGAGAAAGGTAGATACGTATCTGCTTTCAGGGAGATAGGGATTCCATCTACCTTGTAATTTATTACGATTAAATCCCATTGTCTGCCAAACCTCGATTCATCGTTTTTATAGCTGGGGAGGGGGAACCAAATGCATATAAAATAATTTAACAATAAATGCAAGAAAATTATTTGAGAAATCTATATACATGTACTGGCATCGTTAAATAAAAGAAATTTAAAACTTAAAGCTTAAAATAAAAATAAGGAAAGACCTATGTTTTTTTTTTAAAAACTTTAAATATGTAGCCTAAGTAAAGTTACGTAAAAATGGTATATCGAGGTTTTCCTAGAAAATCTTTTATTATTCTTTTTTTTTTAAACGATTTTTGTCTGAGAAGTTTAAAATGTATACGATATATGATTTATATTGATGGACGAGAACGAGTTTATAATCGTTCATCACGATTATCGATATGTCTGGTTGTCAGAACAGCGCCATAAGTCGAAAAGCTTTGAATTTTCTGTTCAAAAGCGGTGGGAAAATGGCACCGACTGCGGATACCTATTTTATCACAAATTTTGTTTAATGTTTTAACGTGCAATAAAATGTTTGCTATTAAATGAATGCAAAATAGGCAACACATTGAAGTTGTGTCAGTGAAGAGCGTCGTTCGTTAACGTCAGTAGTTAACTTTTGCTCTTCCGCAAACTCTCCGATCGATATGAGACGCGAATGAGAATACGTGCGAAAATCCCACCCACGCACGTACCCCACACGTACGTGCGTTAAATTTTTTATCTGCACGTGCAATTATCCTTTGCAACATAAATCAGGCCGACTGCAGAATGGAACAAACTCAAATTAATTTTACAAAATAAATCAAAGGGGTTTTTATTTTCAAAGCAAAAAAAAAAAAAATGTATAATTGAAAATCGGTTTTTATTAAATCTTTTAATATGCAAAATCTTGCCAAAGGCTGTACATATACAGTATACTGTATTGCAAGTCTCATGTAGGCTATTTGTTCTAGTTTTGAGAATCATGAATACATTTGTACTTCTTCTTAACCTATTAATAATATTACAGTGTATAAACTTTCGAAATTTGTGAATTTGCAATTTCTTAAATCTGGGAGTTAATAAATTTTTTAATCTGAAGATTTCTAATTTTCTATCTGCAAAATAACCATATTCTGAATTATGCAAATTATTTATAATTTCCCAAATCTCTGTAAGTTAGCAATTTCTTTAATTTATAAATTTACCGGTACCATTTTTTTTAATCTAGGAATTTATTAATTCTCCAAATAATTGCCGATTTAAATCTTTGAATTTGAACAATTTGAATATAATTTTTAATTTAGAAACCAATTAATTTGAATATTATTTAAACCTAAGAATTCGAAAATTCATACCACAAAGTAGACCAACACAAATCTTTAAATCTATAATAATTTTAAAAAAAGTTGCCTATTCTGTACATAGAGCGGTACTGTAATTAAATTAAAATGAAATTACTATTATTATTTTTTTTTTAATGGCATTTGAAATGTCAATATTTACACTTTTTTTAATTTATTGTTGTGCAATGCATTCCCATTATAAAATGTAAACAATGCGTTAATTAATCGGCCTCCCTGATAAAGCTAGAAATCCCTTATAAAAATTCCACATAATTTCCGCTTTGATAACGTGTGAAAATGCGGAGGACTTTGAAAGTCAACTTGTCTTCCGGTGCGGTGACTCCGATTCGAGTACTGTTGGATTGAAGGAGTGAGTTAGGGAGGGTCGAGAGAGAGAGAAAGAGTGAATGGCGGAGGACAATCGTAAATTACAGTATTTTGATGGGGGGACACGCGCTGCGCAGGCGTAGTAGGGATAGCAGCGACATCGGCGGAGATAATTTCTTCCACTCCACTGCCACCTAATCTACATTTAACTGGAGATAAAAGCAGCGGAGCCATTCACACGTCTTCACGTGCACACTGCCTAGGCACTAGCGCTCCCAACAAAGACATCTATCGCACTTTCTCTCTCTCTCTCCCTCTATCCATTTATTTCGGAAACTTACACGCTACATTTGGAATCAATTGTTTCGCACTCGAAACACTCATTTTTCTCGCACAACAAATCCATTTCTTTCCATCTTGCTCCCCCCCCCCCCCACTTCCCCCCCTCGCATTCACAGAATACATTCAATCCATGTTATTCTCATGTTCAAATGGCGAATCAAGGTTTAATTTGTAGTACTGTATATTAAACATGTAAGACTGCATGCGCATAAAATTTATTTTTTTTATATAGGACTATAAAGGTGTTTTATATGGATTACTAGTAGCTTCGCCACATAAAAACAGAGGGTCTCAAGAAATGTGAGAAATTTTTGAGGCAAAAGGCGTTCCAAAAGGAACCAAAAGTTAATATTCAAGTTTTAATAATGGGGCCCCTCAATTGACACTATTGTCAGTCTTCAAACCTTGTAACCGATATTATAGTTCCATTTTTAGGGTTCCTACCAAAACCCGTTAATAAGAATTACGTGAGTACTGTCACTAGGCATCTACTTTGAAGGTTCCATTCATTTGTCTAATTTTACTGTTAGCGTAATGTTTGCAGCTACAACATAGATTGAGTCACATGGCATAATAAATTGACAACCTTAAGCGTCTTTTAAACAATATCATGATAAAAGGACAGGTTTCCAAAGTTGGTTTCTTAATAAATTTCAATTGACTTAAAATCAGAATTTTGACTAATTTCAGACAATTTTTTTTTTGCATCATTGGCTCTTAACAAAGATTACTATAAATTTATGAAACTCATTTACATGTAAGTCAATTTTTTTTAATGAATACAGTCATGAGAAACTGAAGTAAAACACACGAACATTTCTTTAAACATGCAGATAAGTCGGAACCTTTCCAGTTTTGACACTGTTTAGCTGATCAATAATAGCATTTATTTTATTTTTGTTATTTTTTTTTTTAAAAAATATACGTACAGTAGCCTACAGTGTGTTATTGACATTTTTGATATTATAATTAAAGCCTTTTTTTGGGGGGTAGAAATGTCATTAAAATCTGACATCGGATACGTTGTTTTTGAGTAAATCAACCGTGGTAACCCAAGTTTATTTGGGAGTGTAACCCGTGTTGTTCGAGGGATTGGAAATAGTGGCCTTGAATATATTTTTTCCATTTTTTTTAAACTTTTTTTTTTGAAAGCGGAGCAGCCGATATAATTGCAGGTCTCATGCATGTTGTCCGCTTGTTTGTTGCTCCCCTAAGGCAAAAGGCACATTGTTATGTTTCATAACGCCCAAACGCCATCTCAACTTAACTTAAGACGCGTAGCTCCTGGCTTTTTTTTTTTTTACTTCTTTCTTTCTTTCTTTTTAACTCGTTTTTAAGTTACGATCGATTGGGGGTTTTTGACTCGCAGCGCCACTCGGCGGAACTCCGCATTTTCTAGTGGGAAACAAGCTTTTAAATCATTTTAATTTCAGATTTATATACGGGCAGATGATAATTTTCACCAACCACCTTTTATTTCCTCGTCTTTCCATTTTTTTTTACTTTAAATTTTAACTACCAATAAAAAATCAAAGCGTCGCGCATGCGCGCGTTGGCGAATGTTGGAAGAAAACCGCGATTTTTCTTATTTAAATAGTTAAATTCGGAAGCAAAAAATTTACATACGTAATTGAAGGGTTAGCAAATACTTTATGAAATCGAAGTCATCTAAATTTTAGCTTTCGGACGGGTAGGGGGGTAAAGTTACGTTAACGACGTTACACTTCGTTATCGGCGACATTTTGAATAACAAGTCTTTATTTTTAGAGCCATTTTTTTTGTTTTGTTTTGTTTCAAGAGAGATTTATATTTTACGTGGAAATTTATTTTGATAGCTGTGCAATTTTCCCCTGTTTTACGAGTGCAATTCGATTCATCAATCGAGATTTCCATGTAAATTCTTACTCGGAAATAGAATATGGGCGTTACCGCATTTTGTGGGCAGAGTTAGTTTTGTTTCATTACCAGAATTATTGACTTTCGCAATTTATCAATACTTACAAATATTAAAAATAGTGAATTTCGAAATTTTAACAGTTTTTTGTTTGAGATAATTAATACATTTTTTTTTGCCTTCCAATATTACGATTTATTCAATAATTATCGATATTAAGTGGGCGGGGCGTAAAAACAAATGTAAACAATAAAATTTAGCGTTTGTTTACTCTAAAAAAATCAATTTATTTATTTTTAAAAAAAATATCAATATAATTAAATCTATTTATTTTTGCATTTCCTGAAAACGTCAAATCGGGGCTTTCGTAGCAACAAACATTTACACCAAAACATTTATACATATTGTATATATTTTTTAGGGTACCTCTTTCGAATGTTTACGATCCGCTTCCGGTAGCCGTGATAATGAGTTACGACGCTTTTCTGCCACGATGAAAACGTAACCAAGTTCATCCTTTCAATTTCGCATCATTTTTTAATGCAAAAATTGTTATTTACAACTGAAACGCGAAGCTAAATTATAAGAAAAAAAAAAAATAATAATAAAAAAAAGGGAAATATAAATAATAATAATAAAAAAAAAACTTGATTCTAATACAAAAATGTTCGTGCATTAGACATAATCTTGAGAAAAAAAAAACCCTACTCTAATGGAGAAATTAGTACCTGAAAAAAAAAAAAATACGTCGATAAAAATGAAAAATCTCCGAGTTTTTGCAGCTGCGAGCGACGCGTAGAAAAGTCTCCGGCGATCTCGTATACACTTTTAACGTTGTAGCGTCGGAAACTCTGAATAATTTATTCGATATGATTTAATTGCGCTCGTAATTTCAAGTGCGGAGCTCGTAAATCGCGTCAGTAGATCAGTGCACGTGTGTCAGACACGGATCATCATGTGGGGCTCTAATTGGGGCCCTGAGCAACAACTCGTATTAATATTTTTTTGAACCCAACGCATCATTTTTTTTTATATTTACATTTTTATCATTATCATGTTTTTGGTTTTTTTTTTCTCTTCTTTTTTTAATTTTTTTATTACCTTCTTTGATTATTATTATTATCAAGTTCGGATCGCAATTAAAGGAGTTGAATTATAAATGTATTAATTGAAAAATAATTTTTGTTTATCTTTGATTAATTAATATGTAAGCTAATAGCGTGTGATTGACTGGCTTAATTCGTATAATCCAACTCAATTAATTTAATACGAGCCAATTATATCAATTACTATGGTTTGCCCATTGGAAATCTTTACTTGCACGCCAGTTTCCTATGATTTATTTGTCACTAAATACACTATTTATACATTATTATTACTACGCGATAGTTTCATCAACAAATTTTCATCTCTTGATTTAATTTTTAAATGTAATAAATCGGTTTTATTTTTTAGGAGTTTTAGATACGGTAATAATTATTATTTATACGTGTATATTTTTTAACAATGTTGGTTTAAAAGTTTTTATTTCAATTATTATTAAAAAATTTTCCCTACTTTAAAATTGCTCAAATTAAGATCACACACACACACAATAAAATGTCAATGTAAAAATCTGAAGAAAATAATTATGTGAAAAATTAGTTAAAAAAAAGCAATGCAGTAAAAAACCCTGTTAACCGGCCTATTCGGTTAAGTGAGAGTCGGTTACCATGTAAAGCCATTAAATTCGAGCAGATAAAACTCGCGCAAATGGAAAGTTTGCAACACACTATTTTTATGGTTACCCGGAATGAATATTTTTCTGGATTTTACGAAAATTTCTTTTATTTTCCTTATTATTATTTTTATATTAAAATGGGTTTTCATATAAAAAAAATATTCAGTTTTACATGTTTTTTGAATTTTCCATATTAATTTTCTAAAAAATTGAATTTCCATTTAATTACTGCTTTTCCTCTTTTATGCAAATTTTTATTGTTTGCAAACATAATTCAAGAGAAATCTACCATAATTAAATCTTAACAATCGATGACGTGAATGTCAAACGGTTGCAAACAATAAACCACATTTTAAAAATCATAATTAAAACATGAATAAATAAATTTCTTATAGAAAAAAAAAATTTTTTTATGCCGGTAAAAAAAATCTGTAAACGTAAATTTTGGTGAAAAAGCTTAAAAATATTTTGCTTCAACTGTCAGTTTACAGGTTTCCCACCTCGACCCATATTGCCGAATGTATCCCGCGTAAGGCGAACTCTAAGAGGGTGGTTTGTGGGTGGGCGGGTGGTGGAACAAGAAAAAAAAAATCTCGAGTTGAAGTTGTTTTTCTCGAGTATTAATAATAGTAATAATCGAAAAGTTTTTAGTGGATTCGACGAGAAGTGTAGTAAAAGGCAGAGGGAGCGAGTGGGTGGTAAGGGGTGGAAAAAGGGTGAGGAAAAAGTTTAAGTCTCAAGATGCTCTAAAATTATATACGACGCTCTCTCCGAGTCGAGAGAGAGAGAGGATGAAGAGTGTTGTTGTAAGGTGGATGGGGAGTGGGTGGGCAAAGGGAAAATCGGCGACTTACCTATAATCAAGGAGGAGACCACCTCCCGAATTTTTTTTTTTTTTTTTCTATTCGAAATTTTATTCCAAAGTATTTTTTTTTTTTTTTGCAATATTTTTCTGCTCCGTTTTTCCTTTTCAGTCGATGAGAGCGCCACCTGATGGTGCAAGCCTCGATGATGATGATGTGTACCATTTACATGTAGCGTAGTTGATCTGTGACCGGGATAGAGACGCTTTTGCCCCGACTTGATTAATTAGATAGGGCTTTTAAAGATCGGTAATTAAAAGTAGTTGGTGATTGAGTATTAATTACGTTGAAAAATTAACCTACTGTACTCGTATTGAGTGAGAAGGTTAACGCTAAATTAGAAATAATTAATTAGTTTAACATTTTTAACTTTTCGATGTAAATAAACATTTATTTTTTGTTTAAAAAATAGCCAATTACATGTACGGTAATTGAAATGATTTTTTGATTGTTTTTAACTGAGTTTCTAGCTTTAAAAAAAATAAACACCCATTTTTTTATTTTAAAATTAAATTAAAAACGAATTGTAAAATTAATTAAAACAAAATACGATTGATTTTGATTTAGTTAATTTTACGTAGTTTGCTCACTTTTTGTTGACACCGGAATTCTTAATCTAGATTAATTAATAAAATTTTTAGATTTAAAGTTTTGGTGGTATCGAATTGGATTTTACCACGTGAGATTGAAAACAGCTTTTTGGAACAGCGTTGTAATAATTAATTTTAAAAAGTAGGCGAATTTATAATATAAAAATTCGCTTCTAGTTTAATTTCATTTTGATAGCCGTAACATTCATAACGACATTTAAATAAAACTAGATTTTCTGGCGCCGAAAATTTTATAAGCCCTCTTTTATTCAATTATTACTCAAACTAATTTTTTTCAAAAAAAAAAAGGTTTAAACTGTCGGTAATTTTCTATAGCCAAATTAAAGTTATATTTTTATAATGAATCCAAATATTATATTACCGTATTAGAAATTATGAATTTTATTTTAATTTTATTTATTATAATAATTTTTTTTTCATTTTGATTTGATTTAATTGTGAAATGGCGTGATATGAAGTGGTCATCGGTTAAAGTGTGATGAAGGGGGTTTCTCTAGTTTAGCCCTAAGGACCGGCTCCGCTTGAAGCAGGCCTATTTGAGTTAAGGTGAGGGGCGTGCTCTCACAGCAGGTGCTATCAAGGTGTACTCAGTCTCGTTTTCACTAAGACCTAAATCTCTTTTATGTTTACCTCCACTTTGATAAGGGCTAAAATCAACTCAGCAAATACTTTCAAACTTTAAACAAACGAGTTTTTTCCCATTTTTTTTTTTTTAAAGAAATTTTAATAAAGAAATTTTAATTCTTTAAATTTCGTACCGGTATTTAATTACCGTAACTTTCTAGGCTCGACTTGATGTTAACATTTCGAAATTTTATTGCCATTTTAACGAAGATTTAAAATTTTACCGTATATTTTTACTGCATAAATCGATAGGAAGTTGATCAAACTAAAATTTTGTTGCATTACTGAGACATTTTACACGAAAGACAGATTGTTTTCAAGTATCTTATCTTTTTTTAAATAAATGTTTAAAGTGATTCTCGAACAAGATTTATACATAAAATAAAAAAATAAATAAAAACTTGAATGATTGCATGAAATTAAAATTACGAAGTTGAAAATTTGTTATGATAATTTAAGCTAGATTTAAAATACTGTATTACTTCTACTAGGGAGATCTACTCCTTAAAGCTCCGTCCAAATCAAAAGCTGCAATTATTATCATTGGACATTATTTTGCACTTTTAAACTTTTGCTTTTCTCATCACAACGCTGCAGCCAGAACGCGCGATTTTCTTCGTATAGGCCTACTGCTCTTAATTGCTCAAAACTTTCGGCAAATGTCCATCAAACTGATACCATAATTATTATTGTTATCCCGGGGTAGGTGAATAGTAGGTGGTTATAAGGGGGTTGTGGGAGTAGGTGCGCTAGAATAATAATTAGAGCCAAATATTAATATTAAAATGCAGTGTTAACCGAATAAAAACAATAATATTGGAGTGGGTGAAAAGGTATTTTGGGAGGGAGTGGGAGCAGGTGAGGGAGAGGACACGTTTAACACTGGTTAACCTTTTAATCAAAGCAATTATGTGGCAGGTACAGAGAGTGTATTTGCGTTACTTTTATTCCCGCTTTTATTATGGTCAGCTATCGATAGCTTTGTTTTCATTAATATTCAACTGTGTTTTAGAACGGAGGTGTGTGGAGGGGAGAGTCAACAAGTGGCCCGTGGGT
Source organism: Polydesmus complanatus (assembly GCA_034692225.1). Lineage (NCBI taxonomy): Eukaryota > Metazoa > Arthropoda > Diplopoda > Polydesmida > Polydesmidae > Polydesmus > Polydesmus complanatus. The sequence continues at coordinate 46,152 of JAQGAZ010000718.1, forward strand.
TGCTTGTGCGAAAATCCTCTGTATATTTTTAGCTTTCATTGGTTGATTTTTGTTAAATTATAAATGACGCTTTAAAAAAAAAACACTTTTATTGCCTGGTTTTTAATCTCTTAGTTTTTGGCAACATGCTGAGAACAGTTTAATTAAAATTTCAAGTAAAACTAGATTTTCCGAACGATATAGCTTTTAAACTAAATTTGCGAAAATACCGTCATTGATAAAAATAATACAGGTTATTGGGGTTTTTTTGGGGTTCTTTTTACGGTTTCGTAATTTCCAACCCGCAACGTCAGATGTGTCCTCAGCCTTAACAATTTAACTGCGATCTAACGTTTTATAATGAATAACAATTTATCGAGTGAAACAAAAGTTAAATCCTTTTTTTTTTTTTTTATTTTGCAAAAAAAATCTTCCCCAACGTTTTAAAAATACAAAGAATAGAAGAAAAACCTGCAAAAAATAAAAATCATAACATTTAATTTTTAATTGCAAATAATTACTAAACGTAGCAATAATAACTAAGAAAATTAAAAAAAATTATTAATAGTAAAAGCGTTAATTTTTATTCAATTTTGATAGAAAAATCGTCATCAAAAAACTTTATACTGTATTTTCAAGCAAAAACATTTGAATTAAATTTTAAGTGATAAACATGAGAATAATGTAATTTTCCGACTGTCAATTAAAGAAAATGTAAATTGGTATTTGAATTGAATTGAATTGTGTAAATTGTTATTTATACCAGTATATCATATGAAACGAATGAATTGGCAACATTATTAACGTTATACCCTATAAATTATTAATAAAATTTGGAAACATAAACGCAACACATTTTTATTGATATCTAACTAACAAGAATTAATAAATGGCAGTTGTGAAACGTCAGAAGGGATACCGCTTTATTGAGTTAAAAAGTCAAATGCTTTGAAAAAATAAAAACACTGACAGTGACTACACTGCAGTACAATATTCGAAGCTTCGCTTTATGTAAGTTTTGTTGTCAGTCACCCTGTACCATGTTATTGTCGGCAGGGCATGGTGTAGAGTGCGTTGAAAGTGTTGTTGTTGGAGTGAGAGAGAGAGAGAGAGAGAGGGGGGGAGGTGAGTGTTGGCAGTGGCGCCAGTCGCTCCACCCACCGAAACTCCCTTCACTTAAATGTTCGTCTGCCCGCGTTTTCCGGCGCTCAAAGCATATGTCAGCGCATGCGCTATACTCACTTTGTACAGGACATAATTTTTCTTTTTCCTTTTTTTTTTTTCTTTCTTCTTTCAAAAGTAGAAATTTTTTTAAATATAGGTTAGTGTCGGTGTTGGAAAAACATAGCAGACGTTTGTTTTCACCTTTTCGCCGCTTCTGCGCGTCCTCTGTGCACATCCACTGCTCCTACAACACAATGCGCATACTTTTACAAACTAATTACACACCGTCTAATTAGAAAAGTGGTTATACTAGTTAGAAAGAGAGAGAGAGAGAAAGAAAAAAAATACTAACATCCAAGTTTATCAATTTTCAAAAATGTAATGAAAATTGATGAATTTTTAAGTATTGTTTACATTTCCTTACAATTGAGCGTTTATCATAATTATTAATTAAGTTATTGTACACCCACGACTTAAAATTACAAGTACTGTTACAATTAAGAGGATCATTTTGTTAGTTTTCACTAATGGGCTACATTATTAAGTTAAATTTTCTCATTTTTTTTTTTTTAAAGAAAAAATATTACCGGTAAAGAATATTAAATTGATACATTTTTCTATAAACATACATGTACTGTAATATAAAACTAAATTAAGAGGGGCAATCGCAAATAATAACAAATAAGAAACATTTTATTGCATTGAAAAACATTAATGGGTTAGGGAGATCTTCTTAAGTATTTTCTTATACTCGTAGAATGAATCGACAAGATGATGGACAATTTTGATATAGCTCAAGATTATTTTGTATTGCATAACATTAAGCCGACCTGTTTTTTTTTTTTTTTGACAATGTCACGACTCGTGTAATTAAAATGCTCACCATTCCCTAAGCGAATTCTTATTAGAGGTTTTTTTTTATGGGAATATGCAATGGGTACTGTACAGTCAAAGCCGCTTAATCTGGACGCCGCTTAATCGGGACAGCCGGTTATTATGGACAAATTGTCAGGAACCAAT
>JAQGAZ010000719.1:0-48291 GCA_034692225.1 Polydesmus complanatus
TTGAAAGTCGAGTATAAAATTGTATAGAATTTAGCAAAAACTGAGGAGCGAAGTTGAACACGTCCTACTGCTACAACATTATACAGTAGTTCTTAAATAGGCTATATATTAATCTAGGCTATATATTGGGACTGTTCAATTGCATCCAGGTAGTTATGCATTTAATTATTTTTAGACTAAAAGTAGGTATATTACCAAAACATCCGAAGATTTCTATCTGAAGATTATTTAGACAACTGAGGCATTGATCTCGTCAACTTTTGTATAGTTCATCTAATATTGTTTCGTTGATACAAACTTTAATTAGCCTGAAGCGTGCGGATAACTGCCCAATTTCTCCCCTATTGCACGCGTTTAAAGAACTCCCTACCTCTACGTTTCGTTTCATACAGTCAGTACATAATGACAAGCATATCCGTGACGTGTCTTATTGCTTTTTCGCATGACTTGAGTTTCTCCACCTTGTTTCAACTGCCCTATACATATAATCTGATAATGCAGACCTACCCCAAGTATTATGCATTCAAAGCCTGATGGATGCTCTGGAGCAAATTCGTGAGTCATATCGTAACTTAAGCAATCAGTCTACAATTTACGTGATTGTTAACGGTAAATTTAGGCTGAAACAGTAACTGGGATCAGAATTCAACAACATATCTAGAAACTAACTTCCGTCATATTGATTTTCAATCTTTATACATTATTCCCCCAAGTTTTGAATTGGTGAATTTTATGATAGATTGCATTACTTTCATAATGTCAGTTCAGCATTAATTTCATTTAAATTTTGTTTTAATCTTTTTTTGTCAATTTGACCTCAGTGATTAGTCGCACCTGGCGCGCCACGGTCACCTATAAAAACGGCCTGGGGTCCGGCAATTAGCTTTTCGTACATAGGGGCATTTCAATATATTTAATTAAAAATATTTTCTAGAATATCAATGTGCTCGTTTCTATTGTATCTATAATCAGGTGTGATATTCATCGGTTTTGAGCATGAAATTCGTTGTCTCGCTTTGATAGATTCGCATTAACTAACTAATCGATAACCCAATATAGTTGTAGGCCTATATTATACCTCGCCTTGCCCTATTCATCACTACATAAATATCAACTTGTATGGAACTGCGCAACTAGCGTTAGAAATGCATTTGGGGGAGGCGGGGGGGAATCGATATCCATGGTTACGCTTAAACAACTCTTTTAAACGAGGAGATATTGGTAAAAGCACACAGTCTAAACTCAGACGGACACTAGCAAAGTTATAGTTCTCCAAAAGCCATTTTTGAAGCTTCAGCGATATAGTTGCGCTAGCAATTTGGACAAATCATTAGCATAAACTTCAATTAATATTTAAACGCTCCTAAGAATGGTAAGATTTTTTAATTGACTTTATTAATAAAATGCAATTAAGTTATAAATTGAAAAATTCAATTTAAAATAATTTGTTTTATAATAGCATTTTACTTTCAATCAAAAATCAATTTACGTTATTGTTATTTCAATGTAAATTGTTATTTCATTGTTATTAAATAAATATACAGGTACTGTATTCTTGTTAATTTAAGCGAATTCTTTTAACATAAAGTACGTTTTAAGTTTAATAAATTAAGAAAAATTAGTTTTTCGATATATATATATATTTGGCCTGTTATTATCTTCTGGCGCCAATTGTACCCCGTTCGTAGTTCAATGATCGTACCTGCAATTACAGAGGGCGTCACCCATTGCAATTACAAACAATTTAACAATAAAATCTATTGCAATAACATTTAAATAGATATAACCAAAGCTTAATTTTTTTTTTAGAAAATTACAATTAGTTTTATAACGCATTAATAATAATTATTAATGTGTTGTTACTATAAATGTTTTTAATTAAATCAGAAATAAATGAAATTGCATTTATTGTAATTAGAAAGTGCTTTGTACTAAAAATAATATCGTAAATACTTACAATATTTTAAAGCGTGAGTGCATCAGTGTTCACATTGGTCAAGCAGGAGTCCAAATTGGCAATGCTTGTTGGGAGTTGTATTGTCTTGAGCATGGCATTCAACCAGATGGTCAAATGCCGAGTGATAAAACCGTTGGAGGTAATAAAAGGTTTTAAATTTTCAAAATATTAACAAATAAAGTTTTTTGGTTCTGATAATTTCCAGGAGGTGATGATTCGTTCAATACGTTTTTCAGTGAGACTGGAGCAGGAAAACACGTTCCTCGAGCGGTTTTTGTCGATTTAGAACCAACTGTTGTCGGTAAGCCTTTGATTAAAATAATGTTACAATGCAAATGACAGCATTAAGATATTATAAATAGATGAGGTACGAACCGGAACGTACCGGCAACTCTTTCACCCAGAACAATTGATCACCGGTAAAGAAGATGCTGCTAATAATTATGCTAGAGGCCATTATACCATTGGAAAAGAAATCGTGGACTTGGTTTTAGACCGAATTCGAAAGCTTGCTGACCAATGCACGGGCTTGCAAGGCTTTTTAATTTTTCACAGCTTTGGAGGAGGAACTGGATCCGGGTTTACTTCTCTGTTAATGGAACGCCTATCTGTAGATTATGGCAAAAAATCAAAATTGGAATTTTCAATTTATCCGGCACCACAAGTAAGATAAAATTATTTATAATAACTTTAAAGCTTAATTCGATATTTTTTGCATAGATATCGACAGCTGTTGTTGAACCCTACAATTCTATCTTAACCACTCACACAACACTAGAACATTCGGATTGCGCTTTCATGGTTGATAACGAAGCCATCTATGACATTTGCCGACGCAATCTGGACATTGAGCGTCCTACGTATACCAATCTCAACCGACTCATCGGTCAAATTGTCTCATCAATCACAGCGTCACTGCGATTTGATGGAGCTCTCAATGTCGACCTAACAGAATTTCAAACAAATTTAGTGCCTTATCCTCGAATTCATTTCCCACTTGCTACTTACGCCCCAGTGATTTCCGCTGAAAAAGCCTATCACGAACAACTAACAGTTTCCGAAATCACAAATGCTTGTTTTGAGCCCGCAAATCAGATGGTAAAATGCGATCCTCGTCATGGTAAATACATGGCATGTTGTCTCTTGTATCGAGGAGACGTGGTTCCTAAAGATGTCAATGCAGCTATTGCGGCAATTAAAACTAAACGTACTATTCAATTTGTTGATTGGTGCCCAACAGGCTTCAAGGTATATTCCTAAAACCAAAAAAAAAAAAATTTTAATTATTATTAACAATTTTATAAAAATGGAATTTATTGCTTCATTAATAGGTAGGAATTAATTACCAACCGCCGACCGTTGTTCCAGGAGGAGATCTAGCCAAAGTACAGAGGGCCGTTTGTATGTTAAGCAATACGACGGCAATTGCCGAAGCGTGGGCTCGATTAGATCATAAATTTGATCTAATGTACGCAAAGCGAGCTTTTGTACATTGGTATGTCGGAGAAGGTACGAAAATTACATTTCTGCCATTAAAGAAAACACTTTTTTTTTTATAAATTAAACATTTATTTAAGGCATGGAAGAAGGAGAATTCAGTGAAGCTCGTGAAGATTTAGCTGCTCTAGAGAAAGATTACGAAGAAGTAGGAGTTGATTCATTAGATGGAGTAGGGGAAGGCGAAGGAGAAGAATTTTAAAGAAAAACATTTTTGCTACCATACGCATTATTGATAAAAACAAATTTAATATATTCACTTCATTGGCATTTTGCATAGCTAATTTTGGTTGTTTTTGATGTCATCTGATGTTTTAATTTTAACATTGTTGCTGTATTGTATTACGTTGGTTTATACGCCAATAGATAATCTGATGGCCTGCATTACAAAATTGTGATCGTAGTTATCTAAAATTATACGAAAAACGCAAGCAAAAATCAAAACAGAAAAGTCAAAAGTTTACCTATAATTATTATTAGTAGGTTATTTGAAACAGAATTCCAAGTTTAATTTAAAAATTGGTGCCTTTGCCTGTAATAATTTAGATGTACTTAGTCGATAATAATGATCGTAGGTTTTGATTTTCATCATTATTGATTGCTCATCAAAACGACTGCAGAAAAATATTAAAAAATAAACCTATAGATTTAACGTGCTTTTTTTTATCAAGGAAAATAACTTAATGCTAAAACATGCACTTTTTTATATCTGTTTTACAGATAACTTATTGTTTGAAGTATTTTTAAAATATTGAAAATGGTAACCGCTTTGTATAATTATTAAGTACATGAATAATTTAAAATAAATCACTTAAAACTATCGACTTAAAACAATTAACGTGCAACATTTTATTACTTGAAGAGTAAAGCCACTCTTTTCGTACGTCGTCCGAAAAAAGATATCACTGACTGGAGATTAAATAACTTGAGTTGATGCAAACTTAAAAGTTCTTGTACTACGCGCACTTTTAAGACGATGCCGTAGAACACATGACTGGTTTATAATTTGATAAAAAGTCCATTCGTTTAATCCTATAGGGCTACTCCTCAACCTTAACTGTACATAATGTTTTCCCAATCATCTTTAGAAAGTCTATTCACAAGCATTCATGAGCACACATTCAGCGAGCACCGTTTCTTAGTCCTCTACACTTAAATAGCATAATATATTAACAGAACAGTAACTGAGAATGTAATCAATATAGAAAAGTGAATAATTTTAGTTCACAATAATTTTCGTTTAAATAATAATTCTAAAAATCCCCTCCAGCAATATAATTAATTTAAGTTGTAATACCTAACAATGCGCAAAATTTTACTTTTGAGTTAACATAATTATTATGAAAAATCACAAATATTGGAGAAAATAAAAAAACGACCGGGATTCACCAAATGTTCGGCATTATAAATTAAATTTCTAGTTGTAAAGATTTATTAAATTAATTTGCTCTTCAGCTCTAAATAAGTTATAATACAAAAAAATACTCCCATTTTCAACTTTTTAAATTAAATTATTAAAACAATTTTAAAGAATTATAAGTCTAATGAACTTTTTTTAAAAAAAAAGAATTGTAACAGATCATTTTAACTTTTTGTACATCTTCATAAGTGTTGACTAGTAAGGAAGGAGAAAAATCAATAATACTATAGTCATGGTACATGACATTGTTAACAATAATTTTATAAAATATTATTGTTGTGATAATTATATTGGTGAGTAATTAGACGCCATGAAAAATGGCCAGACTACTCACTTCGTTCATAACATTATTATCAGTTTTGGGGTGGACAACTAAAAATAAGAACTAAAATTTAATTTAAAACTATTCTTCAATAAAATTTTGAAATTTAATCACCAGTCAAAACAATAGACGATAAATGATCTTTTACAATCAAATAAATCTTTTAGAATCAATATTAAACTTTAGTGAAAAAAGATCAATAAAAAACGATACAACTTATGCAAAAGATGAAAAAAATTTGATAAGTGATTTTTAAAACCGGTTTAAAATTGTTTTTCAATTAATCTTAACTTATTTGATTAATAATTATTAAAGATGAAAAAATATAAGTATATAGACTTAGTTTAGCACCCAATCCCTGACGTCCATGCAATGGATAAAATTCGTGTATTTGGCATGCAAAAAAACATTTGCCAAATCAGATTTTGAGTTCTGTTATAACGAGATGCTTTTAATTAAAAAGTGTAATTCTTTAAATTAAGTTGTAACAATGTTGCACACTGCTCGGTTATCACCCATAAATTACAATTAACAGGAAAGATGGGATTTTTTATGATAACTTTTTAAGCTGGTAAAGAAGATAAGTAATCGGATGTAACATCAATTCTATATTTTGGAGTTTCTTGATATTGTGTTTTCAAAACCGTTCAGTTGTTAACGGCCAGAGAGAATTGAGACGATAATATCCTTATTTTACTACGATTAACCAAAAAAAGTGACATTTCTGCCGATGCTATTCGTAGATCGTCACCTGGATCACTTGTTTTGAAGAAAGTTTTGATGTAGTACACGCCGTACTTAAATCTGCAGAGATGGGAAAAAAAAAAGAGGAGAAACGTATGCTCGCATTTCCTACTACTCGTCGTAACACACGCAGTACTGGAAATACACACACAGATGACTATGGCTTTCTAATTACACTGGGGATCAAAACACCCAGACAGAATAGCCCAGAAGATTTAGGATCAGAATGCCATTAACTGTACAATTATTTACAAATCGTGCCATTATGTGAAGGTTGCCAATTACCACAACCACTTCTGGTAATCACATTGTCTCGGAAATTTAGCCGTCCACTAGACACTGCGTGATATATTACATTTTAAATCCTGGTCGCACTGACGCACCACACGATCCGTTTTCTCGGCGTCTGCCAAAGGCTTGAGAAACGTTTCTCTTTTTTTTTTTTTTTCAAAAAAAAAAAAAAAAAAATACGAGATACATCGCATTTCATCTACAAGATTGTGACGGAGTTGTCTACCATGTCATCACGGGTCTTGTGATAGGGCGAGAATTCGTTAATGCAGCGACTCCGTTAGAAAAAGATTTTACACAACCAGGAACTAACCAACCGACAGCCAATCCTTTTCCATTTAAGGAAGAGTAAAAGGTGCCCCTGCACTCGATATAGTGACAGGAGCTTGCCGTCCATGTTTTGTGTTAGGAGCTTTCAGGTATTCATCACTGGCGAGTGTTAGAACATCTACCCGATCTTCCTTCCTATACTGTAGGCAGCGACGGATGAAGGCCTAATAAAAAATTAAAAGTTAATTTAAAAATTATAGACAATTTTTTTGATTCATTACCTTAGCTTCCGGGCTCACAGCAGGCTTTGGTGGAAATTCTACATCAGTTGCTTTTAGAATTATATTTTCTTCTAATATAGTGGCCTGAGATTGATTGTGGCCAAATGGCTACCAAACAAAAAATTAATTAATCGTGAGCTCAAAAAGATACCATATATCAACCCCATAATTTTGAAATAAGCCTCAAATAAGCCAAGATAGTGTGCAAACAGTAACTAATACCTAACAAAGGTATTATTGAAAATAAGTTCTGTCATGAGTAACATAAGATACTCCAAAGACATAAGTTATAAATAAATCGTACTTAGTAAGTCTGATTTTCCAGTACATATTTAGTTCTGATATCTAAATAGTTATATTTTGTTGCACTGCATTGAAATTAAACTTACTGATTGTTAATTCCAATTTTTTTTTTTGAGCCTTAGTTCAAATATCCCCCCTCATCCTTTTAAAAACATCTTACTTTCTTGCCATATAGGCACTGATAAAATATCACCCCTACGCTCCAAACGTCTACTTTTGAGGAAATCTTTGGAGGAGTTTTACCAACTACAAAGCACTCTGGTGGAAGATACCTAAAAACGATAAAAAAATAAGTCATAAGTCAAATATCAAACAGCAGTAAAAGCCTATTTAATTCACCAATAAGTTCCTGCTCCTTGAGAAGTTAAATCCATTCCGTGTTCTGGATTATAATTTTCTTCGTCCATTATTTTACTTAAACCAAAATCTGTTATTTTAATTTCTCCACAAACAGTTCCCCCACAAAGAAGAATGTTTCCTAAACAAATAACATATAATAAATTCACAGCAAATCAAAAATTTAATTTAGTCATCCAACCTGGCTTAAGATCATAATGTATTACTGGAGGTTTAATTTCATTTAAATATTTCAAAGCACTAACGACTTGCATTACAATAGATCTAGCTTCTCGTTCAGGAATTGACTTATGCTGTTTTAGGTAAAAATCAAGATCGTGTCCATCACAGTATTCAAGAACAGTGCAAAATCTAGTTAACATTTTTGTAGATTAATGTACGCGTCTTCGACAAAATAATGTAACAATGCTACACTTACGAATTTGCATCAATTTCAAATACGTCATAAAGTTTTACTACACGAGGATGATCTAACGATTTATGAATATTATATTCCCTTAACGCATGCCTAACGAAGAAAATGTTAAAATAGTAGCAAAAAAAAAAAACCAATAGCGAAAAAATTCAATATTACTTTATGTAGTTAGCTTTCTTATCATCTTTCCAGTCTTTATTTAATTGATGTATTTTACACGCCACATATCGCTGCTCTTTTAAATCAAAAGCCTAGCGAAAAGATCATAATTAATTAGTAAGTATCTTTTTTTTAAAAATTCGCAGGTGATCAAAATAAAAATGAACGCTTCCCTGAAGTTTCAATAAACATGACATGTACTGCATGCCAAAAAATTTTAATAGGGTTTAGTTTGATCCAATATAATATTATTACACAGTACTGTAATTAAAAGTAATAATTATTAACTCCCCAAGTAAAATTTTCAAAATAAATCAAATAGATTTCGTACTAAAAAAATTCTAAAAAATTACTGCATTCCCAACTACTTAAAGGTAATTTAATTTATTACAAAAAAATAGTCACGAACAAAAAATAAACCCCAAGAATTAAGAATAAATCTGAACATCTTGCCTTTCATTATAGTAAACCATCAGTTATGAAATTGTCCCGATATGACAGAGATTGACAATGGTAAAACTATCTCATAGAATAATTATTATTTGGATAATTCAAATTAAATGCTGTTCATATCCAATAAAAATTAAACCGTAGTACTGAGTTAAAAATATACTCTTGCCTCACAAATAATCTTTATAATAAATTGAATTATAGCTGACCACTTTGAGATCAACAACAAAGTAACGTTTTTTTTTTTCGATCACCTTTTTAAAAGTTTTTTATGTTGTATATTACCTTGTGTACTTCACTAAAACCACCTTTTCCTAATAATTGTAATAGTAGGTACCTTTCATTTAACACAGGATGATTATTAAACCTAATACGATAAAAGCAATGTTTATAAGTTAATTGAATATGTAAAAGTATATACAAAATTATAAGGCAAAACTACCAACCTAGATTGATCCTCATTATGAATCCTTTTTAATTCCCTAATGTGGAGATTCCTCTCCCTTTCTAATTTTTCCATTTCTAGTTGGACATCTGCGTCTTCTTTTTTCAAAGCGTTTTGCCTTAATTTTAAAATTTCATCTTGCTCATAATATTCTTGCCAGCTCAAGGTACTAATTTCAAATACAAATAATTTAAAATAAATAACATCTTTCTACAATTTGTTGCACTCACTCTCGTTGACTATCAGGTTTAACAAATTCAGCTCCATTAGTCAAATTGGACCCCGTGTTTCCGTTACCAGCTTTATTTTTAAGAAGTTGCGGACTGGGTTTCCGTTTGGCCAATAGTTTCCTCTGCCTATCAATTTCTTCTCGTTCCGATGATAATTCTTCTTGCCTCCTATTTCACAAAAGAGCACGTAAATATAAAGTTCTTTAGTACGCAATTGCAAATTCTTACTTTAAAAGTTCCGTAAAAGCGTAACCATCCACCCAGTTTTCAACAAAACTGGCTCCCTGCCGTTGCGTAATAAACTGACCTAATCGCAGCCTGTTCTGCATACATTTTTGTCGCGATTGTTTCTTTTCCATTAGGGACTATTCATTTAAAAAAAATAATTCAATAGAAATATAGTATAACGAGGTTAGGGTTTTAATTTAAAAAAACATACTTTTTCTTTTAATAATTTTTTCACTACGTCTAAACACTTTTGTACATTATCCTTGTGTGTTTCTATTGATTTTTGCTGAGCCTGAAGTTGCCTCCTAACTTCCTCGTTAGACTATAAAAATAAAACTTATACATTATTTCAAAGAAAAGTTTTTAATATAAAGAATAAACTAAACCCTTGTTAGCTCTTCAATTTTATTATCTCTCATTTCCAAATCTGATGCAGATTTATTTTCTAATTCTTTAATTCTCTGGATTGTAATATCCGTCTATAAAAACTTTATTTAATAACAAACGAACAAAAATAATTTTAAAAGAAATAACTTACCTGAACTAATTTACTAACACTTGAGGGTTGTTGCGTCCATGGTGGATGCATATAAGCCCCAAAATCCGTAGCAATGCTACTTGTGGGAGGTGAACTAATAATATTTTGTGGTGATTGAGGCTCACGATACTACACCGAGAAAGAAACAAAAATGATTTAAATGAATCAAAAACAACTCTTAAAAGTATAGAAAACCATAAAATCAAAACAATTACATTGAACGACAAACACACAAAACATTGAAAAACTGTGACTAAAGCAAGTCAAGTTCACAAATACATCCATTTAAAAATTATCGATTTTGCATTCGTGAATCTTGACTTGATCATGTGTGCACTTAAACAAAATAAGCAACGGTAAATAATTGAGACGTTCACAATAACATCAAATGTTACTTGCCATTGGAACGCCCGAACCGTTGTACATACATCGAAAAATATGCTCGTGCCCATTAAGTGTCTGTAGGAATCAGAAGAAATACAGAAGTTTAAAAGGGCTGAGTCAAACACTTCAATGAATATTTACAAAATACAGACACAAATTAACTACGGTAATATTCTAAAACAGCAAGTATCTCAACAAGTGTTTAGATTAAACTAAGATTTATGCTTAAAATTTTACTTTTTAAATTCACAATATTATTACAGCACAATGACAGTTTGTTATTTAAATATTAATCAGTAAACAACACTGGTAAAAGAGTTACACAAATGTTACTAGAAGACAAATAATCTGGTCAGTAATGCTTACCGGATTGTATCCTTGAGGAGATGGCGATTTGGCTCCCCCAAGCCGGACAGGACTATTCGATTGATGCTAATGGATTAATAATTATTAATTAGTTAACTTTCGAATTAAACTCAAAAGCTTAACAACGTATTACCTTAAAGTATTCGTTAATTTTACGTCCTGCACCGTCTGCCCGGCCACCCTTGCCTACAAATTTTTACAAAAGCAATTAATGCACGACGAAGACGTATTATCAAAATTAAGAAAATTTACTTGTTCCCCCACCACTATCTTCTTTCCGCTTTCTTTTCCTTTCTGAACTGGTTGGCGTCCTAGATACCTGTTTATCCGGAGTCTAAAACATATCATTCACTGCCACCACACGTGCAAGAAGAAATTTCAAAAACAGCTATACAGAAAAATATAATCACCTCGGAATCTTTATCACTGTATGAGGAACTAAAACTGGCATTGCTCATATTGGAGTCCTGGCTTTGGCTTTGGTTGGCGCTGGCATGGTTGCTGCCAGGTAAACTAGACAACGACACTGAGGGTTGACTCTAGAAATTTTCAACAAAAATAAATGTTAATCCTCATGATCAATGAATAAACTATATTGGCACTGTCTAATTACGTTGTATTTAGCCTAAAAATAACCGACTTAGCGCTAATTCTCTTCAAAAGAGCTTAAAACTCTCTGGCGATTGCAATATTATCACTACATTAGCTTAAACGGGAAAAAAAATCCCAGCTCTATAAAAACTGCGTTTAAATTAATAAAATTTTAGCTGACAATATTTTCCACATCAGGATTTCAAATTTAAAACTACAACCATTGCAGATTTAAATCTCGAGTCTTTAAATACGAGTTGAACGATAATATGCAAAAACAAAGATGATCCGTTTTCTCCCAAGTTTAACTGTGTTGAAAAATGGTGGTCAAGAAGACAAAAATCTATTTCATACGCGTTTTGTTAAGTGGGTGGAAGTGGTAATAGTATTGAATTGAAAACATAATACCGTACGACGATCGAGTGAACAAATATGGAGGGAGAGAGTGAGAGAGACGATCGACAACACATCACCACAACCAAAACATATTCAAAGCAAAGAAATCCGTATTTATATAGTCACCGCAACCGATTCTATTTAATTCTAACATTTTCGTCCTCAACTTTATTTACAAGAAAAATATCTTATCTCTTTAAATAAAAACTCGTAATTAACAAGGATGAGAAAGTCAAACACCGATAATCAATTCAAAACTTTCGGATTCCCGTAATTTCCGTCCCCAAAAAAAAAAAATATATATATATTTTTCCAAAAGAGCAACACGCGACTACATGTACATACTAGCAAAAATATTTTCCTAGATTCGGCTAAAGATGGATGTAAATCGAAAGTTGTTGATGCAAGAAACGAAAGAAGAAGAAAAAAAAAAAGCCCAGATGTAAAAACGTATCGCGATAATAATTGCACATTGGGGAGAAAAAACATAAAAGAATTTAATTACCAAAAATAATAATTATTACTAGTATGCATTTAGATTGAATGCTATAGAGCACCCCAGAAAAAAAAACTGATTGAATGAGTAAAAATTAAGTGTTGAAAGATTGGTGCACAACAGCACGCAAACCGCACACATCCACAATAAATACAAGAGGTCACAGATCTGACAGTCAAAATGGCTTTCAAGATGTTGTTAGTCGATCAAAACAGATCTCAGAGCCAACAAAGACTATCTAGGTAAAAAGAGAGAGAGAGAGAAAACAAATTGAGGGGACCACCATCTCTCCACGGACGTCACACGTACAACGTTCGGCGACGTAAGCGCAACTACTATCGGTGCCGACGGTCGACCAAAAAAAAAAAAATCTTAAAGAAAAATAGTGTTTCCAAACAAGAATTTGAACACCAAAAACAAATCAAAAAAACAAGCTTAATTGATACGGAAAAGGTAGGAGGTAGTAACATCGGTCCTCATTCGCAAAATTAAAGAAGGGAGAGAGAAAGAGGGGATCGAAGGATGCATATTATAATGTACGTAATGTATAATAATAAAATCGAGATCATTTACATGAAAAGTTGCACATACCAATACCAGCCTCATTTGATATCGTTAAATTGTGATAATGATGGTGTTGCTGCTTCATATCAGCCGATAAATCCATAAGCTAGAATATCGCCTCTCGGACTACCTTTTTGATTATTCTTTTAGTTTAGCCACAGCGCCCGTAATAACGAATTCGGCAAAGGCAAAAATCACAAGGCACACGTAGAACATGTTAAGAAATTAAGCCTATCGAAATGGCCATACCGTACGTAACAAAAAAAAAATTTGCTGCTTTGCTAAAAATCCTTAATCCAACTCCATACTCTCCTTCTATCTGCTCCTCAAATAATAGTGTTACTGCCATAAAGTGACATCTGACGGAGTCTCCGTTAACTACGGCGAGGATCGCTCACAAATTACGTCCACCTCAACCTCGGCACAACAATTCGGCGCTTTCAACACATGCTTTTCTCAACTTTTTTTTTTCTCCTTCTCCCCTTTTCTTTTCTTCTCTTTTCTTGTTTTTTTTTTTTTTTTTTTTTCTTTTTAAAAAAACCCGCGATGAGATAAAAATAATTAACTCAACGTAAAAGTAAAAAGACACGTGAGGCGTTAATTAACTAATCCTCTTAACAGACTTCATTGAGTTTAACATGTATACATGTACTGTACAGTGAACATTTTGAGGAGGAGGAGGGGTTTTTTGCTCGGGTTACGTTTATTTTAAATTGTTCTATTAATTTAAATTAATACCGCCTATCAACAGCCTAGCACAGGAAATATATTAAAGCTTTATATACCGGAAATACTTCCTGAAGTTCAAAGAATGAACAGAATTTTCCCCTATCCTCTCGAAACCCATTCAGAGAATATATTGAAAACAGTGTGCATATCTTTAACCAGCGTCACGTTACAAATAATTATTACATTTTACGTCACTTAAACAGAAGCTGACTATAGTGACGACTGTTTAAACGTATATCTGCATTGTGACGTCACAACTCGTTTCTCGACGCTAGCATCGAGCTCAAATAATAGTTAATAATACCGGGTATTACAGTGCAGTGTATTATAAATGTCAAAAAAAAAAAAAAAAATTTTTTTTTTTAAATAAATTCTTAAACAAAAATTAGCATTCATGTAAAGTCATGATAAATCGCCATCAGCCATTATATTAAATTTAACCCACAATTACGCGAAGATATTGAAAGAATATTTTAAATTAAAAAAAAAAATCGATATACCGGTACCTAATAATTTTAAATTAAATCTGCAAAAAGTATATAATTCTAATAATGTAAACTTACGTGCGTTGCATTCAAATTAAATAAAAGGGTAAAATTATTAAAATCAGAAATAATGCGCTTAACATTATTCACTTATAATAATATTAAATTATCTACTGGGTAAGCGAAAAGAAATTAGAAGTTTGTTATTGGTTCATAAATAATTAATAGCGGGCTATAGGAAATAGGAATAGTCATCGGTTTTCATGTGAAGACAATCGGCAACTTTGCAATATGTTTGGAAACTGATGAAAAATGAAAATGTATTTTTGCAAGACGTGTACATGTTGTAGTTTTTACGCCTTTTGCTCGTGCTACCCCGTTATGCCAACTCGCCGATGACTATAATACGCCTTGTATGGAATTTTTTTCCACAGCGCCACCGTCAAAAGTGAATGACCTTGTTTGTAACCTCGATTCAGCACATACTCTCAAAATTATTTTAATCTAAATCTGTTAGTACAACAACAGAAGAAAACCGGAAAAAAAAAATTCTTTTTCTTAATCTTCTATTAAAATTTTTTTTTAAAAAAATGGTATGGAGTGTAAAAGAGGCATTCGAGAGCAGACAAATTATGCGCTCACCGAAAACGCGAGTATGGAAGAAGAAGAAGCTCTCCGATATGTACAAAATAATGCAATTGAAAGTTGTGTGCGGTAGTTTCTATGTGACTGCCTAGTGCAGGCGCTCATCGCTTCCAAATTCCAAGGGTTTTGCGAGGAAAGGGCAAACTGTGGTATAGAAAAGCTGACGTTTGGAACGCTCCTACGCCACCGCAGCTTTTCCCACCTGCCACTTGAATCATCGCAGACTACGCGAATGATCTCACGCCGCATAATCACCGCTCCGCTCGGTGACCCGTCAACGAGAGGAAAACAAAGGGGATCGAGGGCAATTCCGTACGATCCTCAACACAACTTTTGATTGACATTGGACCGCGGAAACTCCAAACACTCAATTAAATACATTAACACCTTTCCACTTTTTCAATTAACTACAAATATTGGGATAATGATTAAATTACACTTTTCTTTTTCATATGTAGGCCTACACGTATCATACTTCCTTTTTATTTTTTGATGAAAGCGTTCAAAAATTGCAATTACAAATAATATTCCAACACGATTATTTTCATTTTAAAAGCCATTATACTATTATCAAAATGTTATTAAATTTTAATAATAATGTATGAGAATCACGAAAACTAAATTTCTCATATTATTGTAAAGATGTGTTAAAAATAAAGTACTGTACAGTACGGTAATGCACAAAAAAATTTCCATTTTTTTTTTTTTTTTTTTAAAAACTTTAAATTTATACTTTTTTTTACCATGTACATGTTATACTTGTTTAATCTAAGCCCTAAATTAAATATAAATTTTTTTAATCTTTTAATAAAATCTATCAAACTAATCTCCTGAAACCTGAGGCAAGACCCCTTTCATTCTTAAATAAAATGGCATTGTATTGATTAACGTTTGTCTTATAAAGAAAATGCATGTCAAAAAAATTAGAGACCTTTGTGAAATTTAAAGATGCCAATTTAAAAATGATTTTAGGATACTGAAGGGGAGTTATCACAGCTCGAGATAGTGATAAATGTAGATACGTCACTGTAGTGTAAAGCCGCTAAACCAAATTAACAACAACATTAACTCCATCATGCCAGTAGAACATGTCCATCGCAGTAGCCAAAAGAGCCTCTTTCAACAATAGCCCCCGCACCTTACAACCATCTAAAATTCCCTGAAGTGATATTCATGGACCTCTAAAATCCTCCACCTCTCTCCTTTTGAAGTGTGCCTGTGGTACTGTAGAGTAATTTGTGTGGTTTTATATGAAAATATTTAATCAACTGTATTTCCACAATCGTTAAAGATAGGGCACATATTTTTTTAAAAAAAACAACTTTGGTTTACTCAAAATAGTCAATACCGTACTACTGCATCACTTCCTGAAAATTAATATTTACTATTCCTCGTGGGAAACTATGTATATAAATTAAATTACAGTGTAAGATGTGGAAATCATATGTTATTTGTTCAAAAAAGTGTTTAGCTCGTAATTTTTAATTGTTTCTTCATCTCATTACTCTACTAGTCTTAAATTCTTAATAGTCTTTATTACTAAAACTTTAATTTGTTGCATGTATTAAGCATTCCAATAATTAATCAGAGTTTCGATAATCCGAGGTAGGCTCAGTTACACCCAACTCGGACTACCGAGACTATTGCTCTTTTATACTACGGTATATCGCTAAAAATTAAAACTTGTTTTTTGTCCTTGGAACAAGTAATCTTCAAAATGCAGATTACTCGAAATCTTGATTTCAATACATACTTATGAAAGGCGAAACTATTGCTTAGGTAAATAACATCAATAATTTCTTTTAAAAGGAAAGCCATAACTAAGCTTAAATTTACAACATTAATCATTAAAAATAAGAAATAAAGTCCGGTACTTAATAACAACAATAATTTTGTGTTAGAATTAATGCACACCAGCTAACGATGCGTTTCAGTCGTTCATAGTTACAATTATTAATAATTATAAAAATCTTGGTCATTTACAATTTGCACATTTTAAAGAAACATCATGAAATAAGCTATAATTATATTACATTTTTTAGTAATTGAATAAAAAAAAAAACTACGCGTATGTTATTAAAGATATTTCAGCCGAACGAAGTGAATTATGGGTGGTCAGAAATAAATAGCAAAAATTGAATCTAAGCCTGATTAGTTTGTGGTAAACAAAATGTAATATTATCTTAGTGTTAATGGGAATCCGTAAGCCTTGACAAATAAAAAATGAATCAGCATATCGATGGCCCTAGACTCCTATTGACCATTACACTTTTCATTATGTTTTTTTTTAAAAGCAAAATGGAGTTAATACGAGTATATCATTCGTATTAAGCTTTCACTCCTGCGTGCTTTAGTGTAATAAAAAAATATAATAATTGTTCTAATAAGAAGCCACATTTTAAAGTTTTTGAACAAGTAAAAAATTTAATCTTTTTCTACTAATATAATAATGATCCCAATTCTGCTTTTTTTATAACGTAAAAAACGCTATCTGCATTAAAATGTTAAGCCTGAAATTAAGTTTCTCTATCCTAAAAAAATAAAATTTTGTTAATATTGTACGTGCTATTTCGGAACAGGCCATCAATATGAAATGTTAATAACCAAAAATTCAATTGATATGCAAAATGCCAACCTACTGCATACTTATTATTGCGGTTTTACAGACTTTTCATTCAACGACACGGTAACAAAATGATCGTTACCGGTAAAACTTAAATACAGATATTTAATTTTTAATGAGAGAAAATTAAGACGAAAAATTGACTCGATAAAAACGTTTTTATTTCAAGAGATGTTTAGAATTAGTTAGCCCGTAAAAATTTCGCAATTCTAGTACCGGTAGTGGAAAATTTTTAAATTGTGAACCTTACTCAAAAAATGATAGTAATAATTTATTATAATAGAAATATTTAATAATTCTTCTATTGTTTAACACCGCTTCTTATGAGGTGACGTAAAAATTAAAAGTTTTTTTTATGTTTATTATAATAAATACAGCAGTTTTTTTAATTGTATTTATGCGTCAGTATCAAAGTGCGAAAGTGGTTAAATAGTCATTGTACATCGTGTCAATAATAATTATTATAACTAAGCTAATGAGGTTTGACAAAGGGATAAATGAAAACATTTATAATTATATAACTATTTTGCTATCACTTTTTATCTCTTTTTACACCATTGGTCGATTGCCACGTCCTACCTAATCGATCCTAACAAGCTCCGACAATAAAATCATGAAGCTGAATAAATATCTTCCAATCTAGGCTACCCAGAATTAAATCGATTGTGCAGTTATTTAAAACGTTACTTCTTTTTCCAAAATTGCCAATTATTTTTAGTTCTCATCAAAATTATTTATAATTTTATGTTAATTATGCTTTTGTTTTCAACTGGGGGAAGAAGGGAAAGTGTTCTTTTAATAGAGCGGATAAAAGAGCAAATTTTAAACATTTTGTGAATTTACCCTTGAGTGACATGTCTTCCAAAAATTAATGTTAACTTTAAAACTAATTGGCTGATTTTTACAATTATAGCTTTATTGGGAAACATGAAAGAACGTTTTAATTACAGCACAATTCATTTACTTTAGTCTCTACCATGGATTTCGATAACAAATACGAGAGTTCTTAGTAGTAGCCTACTGGTCCAGCACCGGTATTTGATTTCTCTCTACCGATCTAACTTAGGTACTGTATAAATTCAGAGAACCTCGAGAGACCAGAATATCTCCTCGTGACAATGTGTTCGTGCAAACAGAAGTACAGTAATTAAGAGTGAAAGTTATCCATCCAACTACATGTATTTGCAGTTTCTTAACTTCAATGATCTTAAGGGCACTGATGTTTTTAACGGGGCAAAGGACAAACTTGAATTGAATTGGTTTTGCTGTCCCATCCTGACCGACCTAACTCAAATGTATAGGGACAGCGGGAAAGACGGAGAACTTTAAAAATCTAGAATGTCACCCAGAAGAAGGTTCAAATATTTTAAAGAGAGGAATTTAACTAGGATTAAATAAGTACTGTACATTAATAAAATTAAAAACAAATAATTAAGTACTGTAGAGCTAAAATTAAAAGATTATGAAAAATAACTTCTCTGATTAGCGCTTACAAGGACATCGAGTGTCAAATTAATCTGTCTTTTTGCACTTAAATACAAACTCAGAAAGTATTTTTAAAGTTTTGATTTAATATCAGAATTAAAAAGAAAATGCAAAATTTAACATCTTTATTAAAATTGCTATCAACCCTCGGATTAAAACTTTGGCAAACTCCCTGGCCAAAATAATCCCTTCATCCATAACATAATAATAGATCGTAAAAATAATCATTATACTGTACATTAACAGTATTATTAACGCAGCAAACTACGGAGAATAAAATTATTATCTTTCGTTTTTAAGTTAACTGCTTTTAAACGTTCATAATTTATAATTATACAATCCCCTTGTACTCGTAGATGGGAAAAGCCGAAGCTGCTAGCTCTGAACCATATTAGATTTCGGGATAGGTAAATTGTTATAAACAAGCTTAATATCTTAGCAAAAAAATTTTAAATTTGTCAGCTTTTGCAAAATAAATTCGCGCCTCGCCGCTAACACTTTTTCAATTTAAGTTTTTTCTTCCCAATTTTCAATCATGACACTGGACCTACTCCTATTGTCCAATCCAAATTTGAAAATCAAATTACTGAATAAAATTCGCTGCTGAAAAAATATCCCTCCACGGACATCCACAGGCAAGTATGTGAAGTGTACACTGTATGGTGAAACGGTAATTTTGCTTCAAGCTGTCCATAAGTGGTGTGTTTGGTGAACTGACGAAGAAGGAATGCCACTCGGACAACGAAATGAAAGCGGCCACTCAATGGAATGGTGAGCTCAAGCTAGGCAGACGTTTGTTGAAGATGGCAGTTTCAAACTGGTACAAAAGTTCAAAAAATGCAATGATGGGAGATTATGCAGATACAGTACATAAGAATTTGTGTGTCTAGTTTCCAATACATTTTTTTTAAAAAAATACTTTTTAGTACCGATAATAAACCGCTTGGAAAGTAACCATTTGATCCTAGAAGTAGCTACTGTATTAAGCCATTTATACTTTTTAGCACCGGTAATACCAAATTTACCGATATTTAGTTCAATACCTTTTTGACAACGGATGAATCAGTAACGCCATTAAGTGACCTGTCTAAACAAAAGCCTCTGATCCTACATTGTATGAAATTAAATCGCCAGGGACTAATTTGCAAAAGTAGGCTACCTCGTCTAAACCTTTTCGATTTTTAACGCATTGACTCAACGTTATTGGCGGACATTAGTATAGTAGATAAAAAAAAAATATTTAACATTGTTAAAAGACGAAAACAATGAAGTCAGTACGACGAGTTTTAAAATTAAATGCATAATGGAAATAAAGCTACAGTATTTATATACACCCGTTTTAATTTCGGTATTGTGACCAAGTGAAATTGAATAGCTTTGATATCATAATAACAAGTCAAAATCAAAAACAAATTAATACTTTGATTAGCGATTATGGTCGAATCTTCGATCAAAGTTAAACTACAAACTACTGTACTTGTCCATTTACCCTATTTCATCCTAACTAAATTATCAATATTCTGTATACTCAAATTAAATAATTCCCAATACAATATGTACATAATATTGAAAACTAGATGTCCCAAAACACAAATCTACAAACGCAAAATGAACGCACGAGGTTTGGATATAAAAATACAGAAGCCGGCAACTGTTTAGGGACACGTCCTTCAAAAAATATAGATATAGCGTTGAATTATCGATTTGACAGGGAAAAATCGATCGATAAACACGAAACGCGTGGTGTTCGACACTAACTCTGCCGCCACCGCCTTTACAACCGAACACACTACAGTCTACTCGACAGTATATAGGTAGAGGAATAAAGAGCATCAAAATGTAATACCCCCCCCCCCCCCTCCTCCCATCTTGATTACCGGTGCTTAAATCTCTTTCTCGCTTTCCCTTAACACTTAACGTGCACCGCCCACCTAACACATCACTATTAAAATTCGCCCAGTCAATAAGTTTATTTTTTTCTCCCCTTCGTATTGGAAACCTACTTATTTTCAATTTTTTAAAAAATCAGTTTTTGAAAATGACGTAGCTTAAGCCACGTGTCACAGACGAAGCATTGATTGCTCAATTCTGCGCGCATAATACTACGCTTACAACTAAGAAAGCTAAAATGTAAATACACGTCGTCAGAATTTTTTTTTTTTTAATCCGATGGAAGCAGTAAACGTCACTTATTTCAAAATTCCGTCTCCTCTTACTCAATAATTATTACTGAATAAACATTAAAAAAAAACCTAAACCCGCAACAGATAAGCATTCGCTGATTGGATTTTAGAGAAATATTTTAGACGCAAATAAAATACGAGCGGAAATCCCAATTCAAGGTTTAAGGGCACTTTTGCAATTGCCCCCCCCACTTGTTTCTCTTCAATTTATTCCTGTTTTGATTCTGATGAGTTTACTATAATTTGACCTTTGATTCAAAAACAAACTACTGTAGCGGATTGAAGAATTGCTTTAACCCCCCTCCTCCCCCCCCCCCTTCTTTCTCTTCCCTCATTCTTCTCCCTGTAACTCTAATCGCCTATCTCTTATGTCGTATAGGAAGTGATGAAACTCACCCTGTTGTTTCCAAGGATCCGCGCCTCCAGTAGTTCTTGTTTCCGTGGATCTAAGCTCTGCAGATTTTCCATCTTACAGCATGGATCTAAGTTTTAAAAAAATCAATTTCAATAATATTAAAAAAAAAATCAAGTACAACATCAAACTTTTATCTATTTATTATGTACATAAAAAAAATTAATTGGCACCAATTTCGACATACATTTTTTTTTTTATTTAAAAAAATAAAAAACGCATCCATTAGATTATCACTTTGAAATTAATTAATTCACCTATCGCGACTGCATGAGCCAAGTCAAGCGTAAGGCTAACGGACACATAACCCTAATCATCAAAATGGAGCCATCCTACTAACAACAAACTACTGTACAGCTGATAAACAACACCAATGTTACGTTGCTCTATTTTAGGTATTGCGCACAATCGGAAATTTTATTTCAGCCAAATCTTCACCAAAAAAAAATATATAATAATAATAATGAATAACCCTATTTTTATTAAAGATGTAATCGATATCAATTGGCATTCGAGAAGACAAACTGTGCATTTTCAAAAGCACATACGTTATTGTATAATAAAATCCATAATTTACAGTACTGTTGGCTACTTCATTACGTAACTATAACTTTTAAATTTCACGAAGAATTTAAAAATGGGCACGTAAAAAAATAATTGATCGCAAATTTATTTTTTATAAGAATTGATAAAACTACTGTAATTAGTTAGCAATCCAAGTACATAATAATCGCCGTCAGTGTATCATTTAAACGCAAAAATTTGTTAGATATTGGAAGCGAAATGAGTGTAAAAGTGGCTTCTCCTTCTAGTAGTCAGTCAGTCGGTAGCATGACGGTTATTAATAGCATATCAATTGCTTTTTTTTTATATTTATTTGTCTCTCGTTGACTTCTTCACTCACTCAACTGTCCTCATTTCCATCTGCGCTAGAGCTGCCATGTTGAGCCAACCACATCGCGTAGTTAGCGGCCATTACAGTCAAGTAGTAAAACTGCACTGGATTGCGCTGTGGCCTAGTGAGTGTAGGGAACCCAAGCAGCAGAGTGGGAGAGATACAAGTGAGTGGGCGGGGAGACAAAAGCACTATCAAAACACATACACACACACAGTCGCAAAAGATTTCATCGTTGACATCACTCTGATAGTGTTGCAAGACTAATCGATTTGTGTGTGCTAATACAACCAACATTAGACGATAAACGCCCGGTGGCCATTTTGAATTATGTAGAGGAATGTCGCACGTTCTTTCTAAATACTTTCCCCAAACTGCAAGCTTGCAATAATTATTTTAATCAAAAAAAAAAAAAAAAATTGGGTGATAAAATTCAAATAGCCAAAAAATACAGTGAAGATGTAGGCCATAATAATTTTCAAAATAATAACAACTGCAATATTATTCCATTTCATTAAAATTAATTTGATATTGTCTGCATTAGTATATTGACTACTGTATTGATATTCGATAACATTCAATGGAAACTATAAAAAAAAATGCAACTTTATTTCCAAGATAAAAATTAAACTCTAAAGCTTTAAAAAAAAAAAAATTATGGATTTTCCGCTTCGACATAGAAAAAAAAAGTTGTAATAAAAAAAAATTCCCTCAACTAAATTATTAAATATCCGGAAAATTAAGCTTAATGCATTGAATTTGTCTCAAACCAAACCAGCCATCACTAATTTGAGTGTCATTAAAAATTTTCGCATTACGCCATTAAACCAGTTTGTTCATTTATAATAATAATACACAGCCAATTTGACTTAAAACCTGTTAAAAATTCACGCAAATACAGGTAGACTAATAGTAAATTATAAAAATGCAAAGTTGGAAAAAAAAAGTCGGTAAAAAAAAGTGGAATAGTAAAAAATAAATAAGTAATTGAGTCTAGCTCTGCTGAGATTTTGAGTGAGCCAAACACAACGACGTGTCCATCCATCTCGAAGTCTCAGACTAAGCAAACGTCACCGCGTTTTAGGAATTGGAAATGAGCACCTGAAACGACTAGGCGATGAATTTTACCTCTCATTACACAATGTACGCCGTATACGTATCGTCAAAACGCAATAGGCAAGCTTAACCTTAAAACCACATACGTAGAATATTATAGTCTACCGCTCTACAAGACGACTCGACTACTGGATATAAATGTTACGGGCAATTCGCTTTCTCGTCTGCTACTCTTTTCAACGAGTGTCGTAAATTAGAGTCAAAATAGATTGACGCTAGCTCTAGAGTGGGCATTTTGTTCTTAAAAAAAAAAATACTGAAAACTGCTAATTTTGTAATAATTTAGAATTTTAGATTAAAAAAACTACTCATATTTTAACTGCTGAAATTCGTGCAAATAAAACGATTTTTAAGTTGGTTTTCTCAATCCAAGTTTTAAACGCAATAGATTTCACCCTCATTTAAAAACATTTAATATTTTAATTGGTTCCTCGAGCAAATTGTACTTTTAGAAATTGGTTTTCTAAATCCCTAATAATATACATGTACAATGCATGTAGCTACTGTTCACTTTAAGTGCTTAGGAAATTATTTAACTTGATTATTAATTTTTAATTATAGCTAGTAAAAATTTCTAACAAATCCTTCAACAAAATAAAAATCCAGTTTCTAACACAAGTAGGAGCTCTATAATCCGACATCCTAATCCTATGGTCCAGAACACTTTACAATCCAGAAAAAATTGAGTCGCCCATTTAGAATGTTTTGCATGAATTTTTTTTTTTTTTTTTAAAACATTTTTAAATAAATATTCTATGTTTCATTTTAATTTTTGCATACTGTTTCTTTTGAATGTGAGTAAAATATGTTTTAATTGTTGCATTGTTATGAAGTGATTCGTCTTTCCCATTCAAAACTATTAACTTTCGATAATTGTGAAAATTCACTAATCCGGATAATAACCGTGGCCCCGACGGTGTCGGATTAAAGAACTTTTATTCTAGGAGGCCTAATATAACCACTTAAACACACTAAACAATCTCAGCTGATTAGTTGCACGCCCCCTGTGCCAAACCTAACTAGCTTCAAACTATCTTGGCTCTTATTTACGGCTTTCTCGTTGCATCAGTAGCAGACGAGCATCCGAATTGTCTGACAAACCGAGTTGCCTGTAACATATACATACACACACACAGTACAATTTATATCAGGACTCTTTCCAATGTTGATAACTTCTTAAAGTAAAATGTATCGATTTTTTCCTGCTCCTTTTCTCTGCTAAAGTAGGTGCTTCGCGCGACCAACACATTTTTTCCCCCCCTGCCGCCCACCCCCACTCGTCCTCCCATCCATCTCCCCTTTGCTCTCTCTCTCTCTCTCTTTGGTTACGCACATGCAGACGCCATCTTGTCCAATATGAAATCATATGTAGAGCAGCTTAGAGCCAACACACTAGCCTCGCTCGGCTTGCCTGACTACTACCTCGCCAGCTCACCCTCCCAACCCTGTAACTTCGGAGTCAGTTGTTGACGAGGTCGAATCGAGAGTCATTACCGATGGCTGACGTGCAATTATTAAAGCTTTTGGATTTTCTTCTCCCAAGATTCGCCTGCAACCGCCGCACATGCGCACTTTTCTTTTGCCCCGCGCCGAAACATTTGACGAACGCCCCCTGCTTAGTTAAACACTGTTGTAGTGTATATGTGATTCTACCCGTTCACTTACACACGCCAACAACGTTTAAATAGCGTCAAACGTTGAATTTCCATTAAATAGTTTGCGAGATAAAAATACACGAGCAATTTTTTCGTTGACCTATTTCAAAAATGTATAATTACCTAAATGCAACAAACAACGTAACCGCGCGTTCAATTTCCTCCGTGAATAAAATCCTTCGTTTACACTATTGTTTATCATTATTATTATTAATATACTTTTTTCTTTAAGAAAATAATTTTTATTTTTTTTTATGACTGATGCCGGGCTCGTAAAAGTCATAACATAGCTCGCGGATGGTAAACAAAGTACTTGGTTTGGGAACGCACCCCGACTATTCTCTCCCTGCTCAAATTCAATGTCAACTCAGCAGGTTACATTTAATAGGGTCATTCGCAAGGTCCCTCACGCGCAATCCTCGCTCCTCCATATTACTCTATCAATCAAAAACACTCAACGAGCTAATTAGTATTTGAATTTAAAAAAAAATTAATTAATACGTTTAATACAATTACTGGAAATTTCTAAACACTTCTACTCAATTATGCCAATACTGTACTATTTTAAATAGGTGCAACTTTGCTAATCCTCGTTTTAAGCGAGTGCCAATCATATGTGCCACTAAAAACTTCACCTGTGCACACACGTACACCAAATAGCTTTCTCAAGGTCGTTCGCGTTAATCGTCAAAATAATGATATCAAGATTTTTTTTTTATGCCAACAATAAAACAACCGTTTATCATAATTTTTATTTTGTACATATTCAAACTTTTAATCTAAAAAAAAAATAATAATAAATTAATGTTGCGTAATGCTAAACTTACCCAAAACAGCCATCATATTCTTGGTGATGTCGTCGGACCTGAAGTCCTATCCTTGTTTATGGAACGAAATTTTCGTCGCTTATCAATGTGCGAGCTTAGACATACGCGACACAGCCAACAACCTGAGTGAAAGAAACAAACAATTACGTTAGACAAATGCTTTTTCCATTTCGCGTACCACTACTAGGTATACGAGTACATGTACACAAAAACATCAAACCTAATGTTCAGTAGTATGTGGGAATAAGGACTATAGCCCTTTGGGAGAGGGAAAATGGTGGACGTTAGGGACTTGAAATATACAGTGTACGGAACAAATGAATCGCTAAGAAGCGAGCATTGAAATATGACTCAATCGCCCTCCCCCCTATTCCCTTCATCTTCCCCATTTAAAAAACATCTTCGGTCTTTGTCACCTTTTTCCCCCAATTTCGTTTTTAAAGGGCCAACCGAAAGGAACCTCACCAAACCTGCTCCCATATAATCGAAGGAACCAGGCTGTTTCTTGCCCATCGGAAACCAAAAATACTAATTTTAAATTTCCGTTCGAATGTTGTCTCTTCCCATTTCCTTTCAAACGTTAAAATGTCTATCATAATAACTATTGATTATTCGAGCGCTTAATCTATTCAAATACGAATGCCCAAGGAAATCTTTGTTGCATTTAAAATAGCTTAATTTGAAAATTGGTGACGTAAATATTATATTCGGACACCTACAGTACCAGTAGTATAAATGACTTGATCGAATTGTAATACTGTACAGAATGCATTTCCTGTACATGCTTTTTCATTTTAATTGTTTAAAAATTAACCTTACAAAATAATAAATAAAGTTACAACCTCCAATAAAATTATATAAACTTATTGAATATACCGTAAGACAGTAATTTAAAGTAATTTTCTAATGCAGTAATTATTTTTAATAAATCTATTTTATTTAAATAAAAGCCAAATTCCACGTTAATGTTTACTACGTATATTTTAAATGAAAAGCTATAAAATAATAACCTCGAATTTGTCACATTGATTGTCATTTAGTCATTAAAAAAGAAAGAAAGAAAAAAAAATTAAATGCTGAAATGATATTAGATAAAACAAATTAACTGCAGGCTACGAATGAGTTTTAAAATATTTTCAACGTACTCATTCATAATGAAGTGGCGCTCAATAATAATAATAATAAAAAAAAAGAGGTTTATTACTGTGTGTACATGTATTCTCTTTCTCATTAGCGGTTTCAGCCTTGAAATTCAACCCGCTAAATATAAATAATCAAATTCATATTGCAACAAACTAGAATATTATTAAAATAATGTTAAAAAAAATTTACGAAACTGCGTTTAAGATGAAACATAATTTAGCCTACATGTACTACTAAATAATAAACACCTGGGTTAATTTATTTTAAAAAATAAATAAATAAATAGCGTTCAAATTTAAAAAAAATTCCTGCTCCAAAAAAATACGAGTGAAAAAAAAGTAAAAATTAATAGTACCGGTACTGTAATACTAGTTTTTTTAAATAAAAAAAAAAATAGCAAAAAAAAAATATATATATATATATGGTACAGTATATATATAGATTAGCATTGAGTAATAAAGCGAGAGATACTGTATTGGTAATGATAATAATTACACAGCGCCATTATAGCGAGCGAACAATAAACGCTTACGTTAAGTCATATGCACACACAACACGCGCTCGGAAAACTATTTACCCATCTAGTGCATCAAACCTCATCTACATGTACAACATGTAAAAAATAATAAAAATCTGTTTGAAAAATATTTCCCTAAAAAATAATAAAAAAAAGCTTTAAACTAAAATATTATATATTTTTTTCTTTTATTATTTTTCGTTCAATTATGTTGTAAGAGGATAAAGTTTAGTGCAAAAGAGCCTCTTCTCCATTGAAGAAAAAAACCAGCTGCGCGAAATGTACAGAGCGGTGTGTGATTTCCCCTTAACGTAAGCCTCGTTTTCAATCGCCGTAAAAGTAAACGAACGAGCGAGCGACCTTAGCGCTCCTTGACGCCGTGTCTCCAACGCCTGAGCCCGCTACGTCCTTCGGGAGGGCGGCGATCACTTGCACTCGGTTAGTAGAGTAAAAAAAATCTCCTGCTATCAACAACAGAGGGCAGCACTTTCCTCACCGCCGCGGCATTAATCTCTCCAAGGCGG
Organism: Polydesmus complanatus; assembly: GCA_034692225.1. Taxonomy (NCBI): domain Eukaryota; kingdom Metazoa; phylum Arthropoda; class Diplopoda; order Polydesmida; family Polydesmidae; genus Polydesmus; species Polydesmus complanatus. The sequence goes on from JAQGAZ010000719.1 coordinate 27,944, forward strand.
AAACAGCTGTTTCCCTCGAAGCCAGACGATGCGCGAGCGGCGATCCAAACAGCAGTTCACCGTCGCGCATCCCACCAAAACAACATCCTTGTCCCCCCCCCTATCCTCGCATCACCTCCCTTCCAAAAAAAAAAAATAATAAAATAATTTAAATATCACGCGATATCAGTAGCTAATATTTAGGAAAAATTGGTTTTTGTCTATTTATAATTGACCTTGTATTTGGAATCAACGAGAGATTCCGTGTACCTGCACACAAACGTCGTTTAACCTGCCTACTTTTTATTCCCCTGCCCTTTCGCTTCTAATCAAACTTCCAATTACGACATCTATTTATATAATAATTATTAAGTCGGACTAAAGCCTACAATTAAATACTTCAACATTTTATTTAATTAAAACATTATTAAAAATCTTTGTTGTTACGCGCTTGCCACTGGGGTCGCCCTTATTATACTCGTAGATAGAAAATAAATGCTTAAAAGATAGAAGCAAGTTCTAATTTAACTTGGATTAAAAAAAATTTAAATAGTGGCCCCCACATAACAGAAAAAATTCGAAATAATAATTTACCTTCATTATAATAAAAAAAAAACCCTATTATCTCGAAATTAGTGTATAAAGTTAACAAAAAAAAAAGCATATTTTTATAGAGTTCTTTTAATTTTTATAGTAGTTTCACACGCGTTCAACATGTAAATATTTCGGTGTTATCGACAACAAAACCTTATTTGCGCTATAAATAAAATGCCATTTGCCCTCCTATGTAGAAAATGTCAAGACAATCTACGCCAATCCCGATCTTTTTCAAAATGAAGAGACGACTGATAATCGACCAATAAGCGTCAATTTACAAATGCACTGTTCCGCCTGAATGAATGTAATACGAAACATACACGCCATTTTATTACATTTCTGACATATTTATCACTGTATAATTTTTTTTTTTTTTTAAAAATGAGAAACTATTTTTATCTAAAATATTTTATAATCATGTTAATTTAATTTAATTTTTTTTTTTTTTGCTTTCTTTCTTTTTCACCTCGAGAGTGAGATTAGATTGGCCTAGCCCGAGTTTGGCGTTCAATCTCCTTGGATTGACATCATCGAATCTGGACGGTGACTAGAAATCGTCTGCTCAATCGATATAGCTACCCTACGGTACGGTAAGAGGACGATGCGTGCATTCTTCTATCATGGCAGCCTAGTACAATACTTATTAGAACTCTGCCAATTTCTACAATTCACCGTCGCCACCTTCCCTACATTTATCTTTTTTCTCTCTCTCTCTCTTCGTTTTTACACGAGAGAGTAGATAAATAATCGTGCTGCTCTCAGCTTATACACACACGTAGAAAAACGCAGTAATATGTACTGTACTCTGCGTGACTCACAACACTTGAACCACACAACTTCTCTTTTAAACCAAAATTCTCTAAAAATATATATTAAAAAAAAAAAAAGAAAGAAAGAAAGAAAACAAATTGTACCACGTAATCTTTAACTGTAGATCGAAAATAAACTTTGCCTATCTAAACGCGATACAACAATTCTCCCCAAGTAACAAAAACTTAAAACAAAAAATTTACAAAATGTTGGAGTTGTCGATGAATAATTAAAACAGAAGGGTGCGATTAAGAAGAATTGAATATTACTAATAAGGGAATGATGATGACAACAACAACAAATCCCCGTGTACATGTGTACCTTACAAGGATGTACCACGTATTATTACAACAAAACTCCATGATAATAAGATTTCCACTAAGCTTAACTAGAACGTTCTAGATTCGAGTAAATAGAAAAATGTCACCAGGCAAAATTAATCGGTAATCAATTTCTACATTATGCTAACATTCTCGTTTACATGCAATGTGTACAAAAATGTAATAGGTTACAACCTATAAAAAAAAAATAGAAATATTTCCACTGCATTGTACACACGTACGAATCTTGATTAAGTGAAAAATATTTCTTCCAATAAAGCTCTAATAGTTTAAAAGTATGTAGAAGAAAGAAAACAAAAATGTTAATGTGGCAGGAAGACATGATTAATTTAGTCATGGATTCCTCTATCAATTTATCTCTGTTAAAAAAATATATATTATAATATATTCCGGTCTTCTCAAACTTTCAACTAATGCTCAACTGAGTGTTCAAGTGGGGCGTTTATCCACTCGTTTGACCTGTTAAATTCGACATTTAACACGTAGTCAAACCGGGAACCATATTTCTTTCAACGATATTCATTTCCCCCCCTTCTCTCTTCAAAAAAAAAATAACAACCAAAATTCCTACCTGCAGTTTATCCTGCGTAAATAACTGCTTCCTTCACATTTTCTTATACCCCAATAAAATTATACTCATTATTAAAACTCACGAATGATGGTTGTACAGAGAGGAACATAATGTCCGAGAAATGTGTATTATATTTTTTGTTAAGTTACCTGACTCTTTTGATATTATACGGATTGATTTCTCTCCGACGACAAGTTGTTGGGGGGGAGTGTAAATTGCTTCTAAGTTAAATCCATTTCGTAAATATTGGAAAAATCCACACACACACGCAGCTGTTTCGAGCTTACTTGAGCACCGCACACATACACAGGCCGAGGACGGGAGTTTTAATTTGGCGGTGGTAGGGGGGGAAGTAAAAGGACCAAAACAAGGTGCTGAAAAATGGCGTGAATCCCCCTCACTTGAGCTCGGTCACCGCACCGCGACTACTACCGTCGCGTAATCAACGAGGTATAGCCCCCAAATACAGGCATATTTGATTTTCGTTAGAAGATAATCCTCAAAACGCACCACTACACCGTCAGAGATGTAAAAATATATATTAGAATAATAATTATTTTTTTTAAAAAATAATAATAATAATAAACCAGCGCGCGCGAGCACAAACACACTGCACACACCACACACAAAACGAGAGAACCGAATTGACCAAAAATAACAACACAATCGAGAAAAAATATTTTCGTCAAAGGCAAAAAAGGGAAAATTTATTTGAGGTCATCCATGCGCCTACTAGCTGTTGGGCTAGGCACACGCAGACATTTCATTCACGATCACAAAATCAGTCATTTGTCTTTAATCGTTAATCCACGGCTGTTTAGAAGCTAGAGAGTGTACTGTAGTACAGTAGTATTATAGTTGCCAGACCCCCCCTCTCTTACACATTACTATCCTCTTTTTAGCATACACTCACGTAACCGTACACACCACTCGCGATCACAGATGAAAACAAAATAATGCACTCAACTATTAGTGACGTAGTTCGCGTGGCAAAAATTCTTTCGAATAATCTTAATAGCGTAGTCATCGCTGTCGTCAACATCAACAAGCCAAATCGGTTAGAAAGCTTGTAGCCCGCTGCATGTATACCTACTAACACTCGTACATACAACAAGCGTGTCAATGAAAGCAGAGCACCTTTTTTTTTTATTATTTTTCTTCTTCCTCGCTCCTTATTTTCATATCAAAAACATCCCTTTACACTAGTAAAACCCCCGAAAGTGGAAAAGTGAGGATTTTTTTTCATGTACTGACTGTATCCCCGCTTTCTTTCCTCCTAACAAAAGCCCCCCCAACACACACCCTGCCCACCCTTCGACTTTTACCTCCTACCAAACATGCGGCTCCGCTCAACGCGCATCATTTGACTAAAGTGACGGTGACGTCACGGGAACACCGTACAGTAATCATGTGGGACGAGTTAAAAGTTTGTAGGGAGCGATTACGCGCATAATCTACGAAAGGAAAAAAAAATATATAAATAATAGTAATTTGCGTATTGGTTTGAGAGAATTTTAATATTTTGAATAATTTCGGAATTAATTTAATTGTTATCATCTCAAGGTCATTTTAATTTTTTCTCGTGTTATTTTTATTTATTGTTATTATAACGGCGCTGCAGGTTACACATGTTTTCAGATTGCGAGTACTGTAATGTTTGTGCACGAAAAAATAATGGATAATTATTAAAATACTGTACAGTATTAAATTTTGTACTTTTTCTTGCAAAATGATGTTTGATGGCTTATTAAAATATGTAAAATTACTCAACAGTCGAAATTACTTGGCTGGTGCTCTAATCTATTAAACTCGAGATTCAAACATTAGAATATTGCGCGCGACCTTGAAAATCGTTTTCATTCAAATATCGCTTTGAAAATCAGAATTTTTTCTATAATCTTAAATTTAAGAGTTTGTCAAAATTTGGCGTGCTAATTATATTATAACTAGGTCGAAATGAATGATCAATATTATAATAATTGTTATTACCTGTTAAGAGCGCAGTCATCTGAAATCAATGTCGTCGAGTTCCCAATGACATCAATTTCAATTGTTTATAGGTAATTCGCGGCACAATATATCGTTGTTTACAGTCAGTAGTTTAAAAACCACGTCAAATTCAATTTCATTCCACGATAGTTATTATAGTTCACAGCTTTTAAAAACACAATTTCACACCGGTATCGATTATAAACGTTTGCTTTTCTTAACTTGTTGTTTGCGAGTTCCTACATGTGGCACCTGCACTTCCGCTTTATGTAAATTTCATATAAATTATGCACAATCGCAGATATTGCAAATTATTTTTTTAAAAAAAGTTTTCGTTTAACAATTTTTGAAAAATGCATTTTACGTGAAGTTAAATAAATACTTTAGAATTATTCTGTGATTTTTTTTTTTTCATAAAAGTTTGGTTACTTGATTTATGAACTTCCCCATTTATTGCACCTGGTTACCAATTCGCAGCGCAACTGGAAACAATAAATTGGTTACATTTCACCTACTTTTTTTTCTAAAAAAAAAGTCCATGTTTTACGGAATGTTTAATAAAATTATCAAATTTGTTTTTGTAAAATAAAGATCATGCGCAACTCATATATTTAACCAGATTTACTTAAATAATTAGCCATAATATACAAACAACCAATTTTAGATAATTTTATCTATTTTATTTAAGCTTTTATAAGATCCATGTAAAAACTTAATCCAAAAAATAAACAGTTAAATAGAATTTTAGGGGCAAATGAATTAAAAGTCTCAAAATACATAATAAAGTGTTGAAGACGTAATACACTATAAATTGATTAATGACTAGTAAGAAATAATTCAATACAGTTTTTGGACGACATCTTCAAAATATCAAAATTCCCAATATTTATCAATTACATCTTAACATTAAATAAACGAAGATTATCAACATTAAACCGAGTTTGAAATTATTTCATTTGAATTAGAAATGAGTTCTAATGCGGTTTCAGTAGTATTATCTAGCAAAAAGCGACATTTTACAATATATTTTTCAATCTAAAAATGGGAATGTGATATTGTTATATAAATAACGGTTTCTGCAAATTGTTTGCTTTAAACAATTTACGTAGAATAATTACTCCAACAAAAATAATTATTTCTAAATTAATTTACGACGGTCATAATATAAAATTATACTGATAAATAACTTGATAAATATTATTATGAAAAAAACAAAACTCTATATTTTGCACATTATATTAGCCTGAGGAGATTACCTAGCTTTTGAATTTAAGATACTGTCATTCTCCATCTCCACTTTCAGGTGTAGTTGTATTCGACGTTTGAAACCAAGAAAAAACAGCCGATTTAGCCTGACTAAAAGCGCCTCCTAAAATATAGTTTATTAAAGTGAAAATTTAGCAACATACTTTATAAAAAATGAGTATAAATTACCCAACACTTTGCTAGTCTGAATGACAGCTTTTCCAGTATTTACAACCGCTTGATTTATTTTCTTCCCACGTTCCGAGTTTAGCATTGTACTTTAAAAATAAAATAAAATACTCTTATTAATATTATACAAAATGCATGTTAATAAGAGGTGTCCGAGATGTTATTGTACAACTTTTGTTTGTTATTAAAAAATCTAGCAAAGCTAAAAACCTAAAACTTGTGCTGTTTAATAGAGAAACCCATAACAGTTTTTTCTGTAAAGAAATATTTTTTGGTAAATTTGAAAAAGAAATAAAATTCAAAAAATATAAAGTAGAAATAAATTCAAAAAATGGCATTTATCATAAATAAAATTTTATATGATAAAAATTTTGATGGAAAGTTTAAAATATTTTTTTCTTTAAAAATATAAATTCTTAGTAAAATGTTTCATTTCTTTTTTTTATTTTTTAAAATTCTGTATGTTTCAAATGATTAAAATGAATGCAAGAAACCAAATCAGTAAATCAAAAATCTATACATAATTACAAGAATCTTTTATATGAAATGGCTGTAGCAATGTTACTATTTAAATTGTTTATAAATAGTTGTTACATTTTTGTTTGATTGTCGTTACTATGAGTGTCAAAATGACACAAATTTTAAATTTCTATCTTTGCTAAACCCTTTTTAATAATAGGCAAAAGTAGTAAGGTAACATCTCAGGCATCCTGTAATATAATTATTACTGAGAAAGGCGGAGTTTCATATCAGCCATACTAAGTTGTCCATGAAAGGGATGACTACAATAATCAAAATATTATTAATAACTACTACCTAATGCAGTTCCTACACATTTATGGAAATACATTACCCAGGATTTATTTCTAAAATACCATCCTTTTCACCCTCACTCCAAGCCCGATAATTACGTGTTTTTTTCCAAGATGTCATAAACAATTGGTTAAAACTTTCTGAAATTCTATTTTCTTCTAAAATTGAAAAATAAATAATTATTTTCTTTAAAAATTAGTTAAACATTTTACAATTCTTACCTTGTAACATTGACGTCCTTAGCAAGCACAAAATATAATATTTCAACTGAACTCTTAACCACTCGTCACCACCTTCCCAACCTTAAAGTATACACAAATTTAGAAAATTAAATTAATGATATGTCTAAAATTACAAAAATACCGGTTCCATCTAAAAAGACGTCGTTTTGATCTTCGAGAACGTTTTTCACTAAGTAATCGCCAAAGCGAAGATCTTCAGTTGTTAGATACAATTCCTTTTTCAGTTCGAGATCTAAAATTTCAATTTTTCCATCTTCCAAATCAACAAATACATCAATTAAACTTCTCTTCTGCTTAAAGAGTACGTTGGTAGCTCCAGCCACAAATCCTCTCACTCCATCATTTTTTAAAAGATCAAGAAATGGCAAAGAAATATAAGGATGACATAACATTCCATTACCAAAAATACGAAGAGGAAACCCGCACTTATTCAAATCCAAATTCAAAACATCGTTTATAGAAACAAAACACTGTTCTTCAACTACTGGCGTTTCTAATTTCGATACCTCTTCTTTGACTTCTTCATTTTCCGAACTATTTACAACAGCTTCACTTTCATCTTCAAGAGCCCCTTCATTGAGTGAAGGATCTAAGACAGAATTCGGTTCATTTTTTTCTTTATTACCCCAAAAATTCAAAGAATTAAAAATTCTTCCTCTAATTGACTGAGGTGTGGTATCTAAACTTCCATCAAAATTCTGAAAATCTAAGTTCTTATTGCTACTTTCCAAACAATCTAAATTGTTGTCCGATGCGTCACTTTCAGCAGCGGAATAGGTGTCCTTATCACAAAACTCCAATTTTGACTTTGTGAGATCCACTTTCTCCTTTAATTCTCCATCTAATAATTCGTCGAGATCCACTAGGAGTTTATCAACCCGAGCGTCCTCTTCAACTAAGCATTTAGTTTTCTTCAAAGCAACGTTATTATCTTCCTTTTTAACTTTGTCGGACTTATTTTCGCACGAATTAAAAGTGATCACTGCATCATCACTGTAATACCAAAAAACAAAATAAAATTATTTTGCTACATTGAACAAAATATTATTCTAACTTCAAGTTTGCTTTTTCGATATCGGGTTCATCTTGTTTTACAGTATCTTCCAAACTTGAAATTAATTCAAATTCCTTATAATCCTCATAACATAATGTCAAGCAATTTTCAAGTCCATCTTCAATCATTCCTTAAATATAAAAATATATTTAATCGTAAAAATTGAAATAAACACTTTATAAATTACCAGGGAATACAGATAACAAGGACAGAATAGTAGTGCATAACGTTTTGACTGGTGATTTTAGGAACAACACCTAAAATAATAATTAATTTTCGTTCACAAATTACAGTATATTTAAATTATTGTTACCCTTTTTTCAAGAAGAATTAACTTCAAAAGAAGTACTAATCGGTGTTTAAATCGCAAGACTAGATCGCGGACAGATAATCCTAATTCACATTATTTTTTTAAAAAAATTAATAAAAACCCCTAAAAAAATGTTTAGAGAAATTTTAAAATATACCTAGAAAGATCTGATGCCCTTGAGTTAAAGTTTCTCTAAGGGAAGAGTTTAAATACTTGTATGTTTCTTCTAAAAGAGCCACTTTGGTAAAATCTCTCTCATCAAAATAAGCGTGAGTAACCAGCTCTAATTTGGCGTTGATTAGCCCATAAAGAGGAAGGGTACTTAAAACGCAAACACTCTTTTGAACAGATCCTCTCGTAATGTCGCTGCTTTTATTAATAAGACACTGTATAAAATAAATCATTGCAATTGTATAGTAAAATAAGAAACAACGATAATATTATTTTAAAAAAATTCGCCCAATAGAATTACTTCTGCATTCATTTGCCTGTAACAGGATATCCCAAAAACCGTTTTCGAGGAATCAGATCGAGACGGCAAATGAAAAAACACTGTATCTAAATAAGAATGTTATGAATAAAGTTAGTTGATTGTCTAAAAAATTTTTTTTATCAAATATCAATTTTGTTTTTGTAACCTTTTTCAAAATTATGAGCACCATCTGGAAGGGCCAATGAAGGCAAATGTTTCCACTCTTCAGGACATTTCACGCTATCTCCTGATAATTCATTATCAAATGGAGGGAAAGCGTACTCAATCTTAAAAACAAAACAAAAATGAAAATATTATATCCATGAAAATACTCATTAAAGTACGCCTATAAAATGTTATTTCAAGATATTGACAGCTAACAAACCTCACATCCTCTCTTATGATTAAAAGCTACCAGCACCACATGAAGAATTGGACCATTTTCCTTCGCAACATTATCTGCGTTTGTCTTCAACACCGAATCCATTATTTATGTGAGAAATTCACAAAAAAATGCTGACATTTTCGTAAATAACCGTACATCCTCCATCGCTGTTTTGGTTTTGTAACGTGAGCATGCGCACAACATAACGAGTAAGCTGTCACTTCCGCAAAATCCGGAAGTTTAGCTATTAATAAATTCTATGATAAATTGTTACAGCGCCGTACCGCCTACCGGTAGATTTAATGGTGTCTAATTATGTAGGTATAATAATATTTTATTCATTTATTCATTTATTTTTAACAATAAATACTGTATTATCATTAAACTTATCGCAATTTAAACATGATTTAAAAATACAGTATTATCAATTTACTTTTGCCATCATATTCCGCCTGCACAAACCTGTTGATCCCTGGATATCAATTAATAAATTCTAATTTAATTTCCACAAATTAAGAAAGCTTATAGTTTCAATTTTTAATAATCGAAACGCCCATTCTTTTATTTTAAAATTGTTATTCCTTATTCTAATGCAAAGAATTATTACGACGTTCAACGCGGGTTCAGTATAATTTATAAATCTTGTAGTGGCAATACCAATTACAGTGGGGACTATGCCAATTACAGTGCAGTATAATCAAAAGTTCACAAATATTTTACTTACCATAAAATATTAACTCATCCCCGCATACATCAGCCTCAAACTATTAATATTCTTAATCCAATTAGACTTAATATAGAATAGCACAACAGTGCCACAACTAGCTGTTTATGATCACCAAGTCACCCGAAATAATCGAACTCAAGGCTGGCCGCGTATTAACTACAACTTAGAATCTATTTTATTTCATAATAATGTATAATCTTATTCAAATGGTGGCTTATACTGTACAAACGATGACTTGCAGTTAAGGAATGTAAAAAGTTTTATTTCCACTCTAGAATTTGCTTTTGTTGGGAAATGTAAGCCCCTTTATACTCAGTGGCACTACTTGGCAATAGAGCGCAAAAAATCAAAGGTTCAGCACCTAAAAAAAATTAAAATTCATAAAAAAATATATTATAATCGATAACAATAATATTTTGCAATATTATATTAACCTTGTTCTGGTTTTAATGGTCCACTGTGGCTTGACATATCTGTATCGACGTAACCCGGTTCAGGCTAAACAAAACATTAAAGTTAAAAAAAAAAAAAAAATTGCATGTGGATTTAAAATTTTTCAAAAAATTTAAATGCAAACCGCGGTAATAATTATATCTTCCCGCGGATCCTTGTCAATTTCTTTTTGTTGAATTCGGGTAAGAGCAGTTATTGCCACTTTAGAAACAGAGTAGGTACTATTGCCCCATCCATGCGCGAGATGATCACCAGCTTTAGCAAGGCTAATTAAAACATTATGAACAACAATGTAAAAAACGATGCCCGTTTTTATTTAAACCCACTTAATAAACTGATTGACCAACGCTGTAAGACCTTCAACAGTCAACGCATCGTCCTTAAACTTTTCTTTCAATTCATCTCCCTTTATGCCAAATGACAATTGGCCAACCATACTTGAAACATTTGCCACTCTACAAGAAAAAATAAAAATAACAATTACGTTATTATATACACTTATAATAATACGTCAGCAACAACAAAAAATATTTCACCTCGCGTGTGGGCGTAGAATTGGAAAAAGAATATTACAAGCGTTAAGATTAGCAAAATAATTGGTCTTCAACGTTACAACGGCTTGTTCCGCGAATGATTCAGTAGCGTCGCGCTGAAAACGCAATTTAATGCGCAAAGAAGTTTTTTTTAAAAATTTGTGGAAAAATGATTAAGCATTAAATAAGACAACCTTGAAAGCAATGGCTGCGTTATTGATAAGAACATCCAGCCCACCGTAGGTCTTCTTAAGATAATCGCGTAATCGCTCAATACTAGAGGTGTCGTCAATGTCCAACTGATGAAAAAGTGGTTTCAAACCGTTTTTCTCAAGTTCGGCCACAGCCGCACGACCTCTACCCTCATCCCGAGCTAAAACCACATTTATCAAAATAATAAATTAATTGAAAATATTTTATCGGTGCAAAGCCAAAACCACGCAACTTCAATTAAATATTAATGCATATAGGTCGCGTTTTGGCTTTGCAAGTAATTATACTGATACGCCACTTTGATTTTGTACTTACAATTTATTATATTAAAATTGAACAATAATATTTAAGATTAACAATAATGAAACGCACATGTCAGAAAAACGTCACCATCAAATTGAGTACATAATCCTTTGACGACGGCTAATCCAATCCCTTTATTGGAACCAGTAACCTATACAATTTAACAAAAAATAATAATTGAATAATCATAATTATTATTAACAATCAAAATATAGCTCTATCTTACAACAGCAACACGTCGTCCAGCCATTTACGGTATAATTAGTTAGCTAACTTCAAAAGTGACGGCTAAACGACGGTGACTTGAACTTTTATAACAAAAAAGTTTACTTTGGCAACGTAAAACAAAACGTCACCAGCCCAATTGGAATAGTCTATTTTGAAAAAGGGTTTGATTCAACAAGAACTGATCAATGCTTCGTTTCCACCGCCAATCAGGTTTTAGTGGAACCAATTCGGCCAAACCTGTTTTGACTGAAAGCACTTGCAACAAACTGGTTTTAGGAAGATTTCCCCACCTAATACTAGTGTCAATGTTGTGACGTCCCTTTCTTAATTTGCTAAAAATATACTTGCTTATCTTTTCTTTTTTAAAAAACCATCTTTGATTTTATTTTCAAAAATAAGAATTTACTATCGAAACGATTAAGTGAGAGGAGGTTTGGCGAAAACAGGCTTGCAGAAGGTGGACCTAGTTTAACCAAACCTTTTGCGTTTATACTTGAAAACGGAACTAATTTCAAACTTAAATTTAATTGAAACCCGCTTTAGAAATCCGTCGTGAAAGTAATAATCATGAGCAATTATCACAATTTGAAGATAATTTTAAACTATTTTATTGCTGCCATCATAATCCATCGGCACAAACCTGATAATGATATTGCCAAAACAATGGCTTGTAATGGAGGAATGTAAAAAACGTTTTATTTCCACTCAAGGATTTGCTTTTGTTGAGAAATATAAGCCCCTTTATACTCAGTGGCACTACTAGGCAACAAAGCGCAAAATATTATAGGTTCAGCACCTAAAAAGAATTAAAATTCAATAAGAAAAAAATAGCTAAAAATCAATTTAAAAAAATAATTAATAACCCTGTTCTGGTTTCAAAGGACCTTTGTGGCTCGACATATCGGTATCGACATAACCTGGTTCAGGCTATAAAAAAATGCATAGAATAAAAAAACAATTCTCATGTAGGCTCCATCTAAATTTAAAAAAAAAAAAGTCTAAATGCAAACCGCTGTAACAATGATGTCTTCCCGCGGATCCTTGTCAAATTCTTTTTGTTGAATTTGCGTAAGAGCAGTTAACGCAATTTTTGAAACAGAGTAGGTACTATTGCCCCAACCATGAGCGAGATGATCACCAGCTTTAGCATTGCTAATTAAAACATCACAAGAAAAACAATGTAAAAAACGCATACCCGGTATTTATAATTTTTTATTTAAACCTACGAAATAAACTGATTGACCAACGCTGTAAGACCTTCAACAGTCAACGAATCGTCTTTAAACTTTTTCTTCAGTTCGTCTCCCTTTACGCCAGATGACAATTGGCCGAGCATACTTGACACATTTGTCACTCTACAAGAAATAACAATTAATATTTCTAGCTAATGTATTGCGCCAACAACAATAACAAAAAAAAATGTTCACCTCGCATGTGGGCGTAGAATTGGAAAAAGAATATTACAAGCGTTAAGATTAGCAAAATAATTGGTCTTCAACGTTACCACGGCTTGTTCCGCGAATGGTTCAGTAGCGTCATGCTGAAAAAACAATTTAATATGCAATGTAGTTTTTTTTTTAAGCCTCGAGAAATGATTATGCACTAAATAAAACAACCTTGAAAGCAATGGCTGCGTTATTGATAAGAACATCCAGCCCACCGTAGGTCTTTTTAAGATAATCGCGTAATCGCTCAATACTAGAGGTGTCGTCAATGTCCAACTGATGAAAAAGTGGTTTCAAACCATTTTTCTCAAGTTCGGCTACAGCCGCACGACCTCTACCCTCATCCCGAGCTATATAATCACATTTATTAAAATAATAAATTTATTAAATCATTTAATGTATTATAATAATCTAAAAACGACCAATTTCAGATTAATAATGATACGCACATGTCAAAAAAACGTCACCATCAAATTGAGTACATAATCCTTTGACGACGGCTAATCCAATTCCTTTATTAGAACCGGTAACCTAAACAATTTAACACAAAATATAATTTAATAATCATAATTATTCTTAACAATCAAAATATAGCTCTATCTTACAACTGCAACACGTCGTCCCGCCATTTACGAGTACTTCAAATGTGACGGAATTTTGATGAATTGAACGTATAAAAAAGTTGACCTTGCGTTACTACAGTGGGCACCGCCGCGTGACGTCACCAGTCTTGGGAATAGTCTATTGCGAAAGTGGGTTTGATTCCAGGAGAGCTGATTCGCGTTGGCGGCACCATCCCCATGGTGAAGCATCCCCTGCAAGTTGTAGCTTACTTGACAGATTTAAATCCTATTAATTTTGATCTCATTTCTATTTAAACTTATTTTATTGTTGTTACTTTTTTAAGTTTGAAGTTATTAATTATGTAATTTGAATTCTATATATTAATTTTTAATGATATGGGTACTGGGGTGGGACCCGCACATGAAATCGATAGAAGCCTACTGTATCGCCAAAGAATTTAATAATCAATTTCCGCATTCTAAAATCTATTTTGGCATTCAAGAATCCAAAATTCCAAAATATTCCAAATGAAAATTTGGGATCTACCGAACACTGACGAGGAGGCATTGAGGTTTTTCCAGGAGGCAGGGATTATTTTAAGAGAAAAATTTTGCAGAAATGGACATTTAATGACACTGTACGACATCAACTCACCAACACCCCGATGGATGTGCAAGAAAAGAGCATGCCGTGAAACTAAACGGATTAGAACAGGAACATGGCTGGAAGGAAGTACCTTGAGACTTGTGACAGTGTTAAGATTTATTTACAGTTGGGCTAATGAGTTAACATCAATAAAATGGTGCGAGTCTCAATTGAATATGTCGCGAAATTGTACTGTTGTTTGGAATAACTACATGCGAGAGATTTGCTGTTTAAGTTTATTAAGACTACCTAACAACAAAATTGGGGGAGATAACCTAATTGTGGAAGTGGATGAATCATCATTCACTCAACGAAAAAATAATTTGGGCCTTGTACTTCCAGCGCAGTGTGTATTAGGTGGGATTTGTAAAGAAACAGGGCAGTGTTTCCTCGTCAACGTTGCCGATAGGAATGCAAGAACCCTTATAAATGCTATTTGTGAACATGTTGCTCCAGGTTCCATTATTGTTTCTGATTGTTGGAAAGAAAATTCCACCAGGGAACTAGAAGAAGCAGGTTACAGGCACACCTACAATTTTGTTGGATCAGCAAAATGGAGAAATAAACGTCTTAGAGGAACATCAGACAACACCTAGACTCGTATCTGATGGAATTCTTATGGAGGAAGCATTTTCATAACCATTTCCAAGACATCCTGCAAGGAATTAGTGACTCATTTCCTCCTGTGTAGTTTGTATTTATTTATCCTTAATGCAACATTGACTGGCAAATCTGCAATACAGATCTTGGTGTAGGCCTATGACATGTAGAATAATTGCGAATTACGTTATTTTACAAGTAACTTATAAGGGTATCTACATGATCCACTTACTGACACGAATCCAAGTAATCCATAAACATTCTAAATTCAGGAACTAAAAAGACAAACGTGATCCCGAGTAATCGAAATGACATCCATTCCAATAATATACAGCACAATACGTTTTATTTGTCGCACTTTTAAAAAAGTGCACATTATTTTAACTCTTGACGGTCTAAATTACCAAACTTTGAATTTCCAAATCAATGCGAACAAATTATTTTACTAGGCACTATATAATATCTTTGTGTATAGCAAAATATTGTGATTTGAAATTTTGCTAAGTCTTAATATATATACTGTACATGTATATAATCTCATAACATAGGCTACATCTTCCTTTCAATGATTTCTTCACAATGATTTAAATTATCTTATACTGTATGTTAGTTTTCATTTATATACAACAAAAAAGGTCATATGATACGAGCTGTACACGTTTCCAACGACACGGAAAAGCGCATTTCAATCTTTACGAAACATTTTAAAAATTGAAAATATAAAGAATATAATTATAAAAACCAGATCTATTTACATCATTATAGTAGAAGCTGTGCGCAACAAAGAAATGTAGCTGTTTTGTTAAGCACTCGAGAGAAAGTTCTGTCTACCAACAATATCGAATTTTTGAAACTGTTGGAAATTTCCAACTATAAAATTCAAATCGCTGCAGCCTGAGAATGAATTCGAGGCAGAAGAAATATTAAATAAATCGACCTAGGGCTTTGTGAAAATCTTGTAAGCACGTAAGAAGCTGGATCACAGTTGGTCGTTCGTCTGGTGGGGTAACCCAACAACAAGCCATTACAGTAAATCTGCGATTAAATTAATTTAAATTCATTAAGAACGTCTAATTTGTCCTTTTATTTGTACGTGCACTTACAGTTCATCAGGGCAGTTGATAGGTTGTGATAAACGATATCCATCCTTTAGATATGCAGACATTTCAAACGGATCAATTTCGATGTAAGGTTGCTGTCCTAAAGTCATGAGCTCCCATAAAGTAACACCAAACGCCCACTATTTATGGATATACAACGTTAATCTCATAAAAATGAATTAAAAACGTATTTTTTGTACTTACTACATCACTCGACACAGAAAACTGCTTATAAATGAGACTTTCTAAAGCTAACCATTTGATTGGTCGATTTTCATTGTCGCCTAGGCAGTGATAATCGTTTGGAAATAAGTCTCTCGCCAAAGCGTTGTCAGTGATTCTGACGGATAGATTTTCATCAACCCTTAAATATAAAATGCAAATTATGTAGACATTATTTTATTTTATTATTAGTTAAATTACAGTAATGAAAAACTTACACGCAATTTCTTGTAGCTAAATCTCTATGAACGAGTTTTTTCTTGTGCAAAAACTGTAAACCTTGGAGAATTTGTATCGCCATGTCTACTAATTCTTGAGTAAGAATTACCTGTTAAAAATTAATTGTTAGAGAACACCTTTTTTTAAAATAAAAAAAAAAATTAAACTTACATGAGCGTGACCCTCGGGCGAGAATTTGCACTTTTGTAAGAAAGACTTTAAATTTCCGTGACTCATATAAGGATATACAAGCATCGGATGCTTCTTTGGTTCAAAACAAACAGCTAATATTGGCTGAATGTTTTTGTGATTGAGATTAAACATCATCATTCCTTCGGCGACTAGTAGAGACACTTGAATTTGAGAAGCGTGATCTGAAATAAAATTAAAATATTTTTTGAGCTATAAAAGATTTTAAAATCTATAAAACAATTATATTAACCTGCAACTGTTTTTACAAATACTTCATGTTCACTAGCTAAATCAGCATCGTAGTAAGCCCGATATATGCGACCAAAAGTTCCTACAATTTATTTTAAAAATTTGTAATAACTAACCACGTGTAATGGAAAATTTCAAGTTAACCTTCTTGTAAAACTTCTTTTAAAGTAACTTTTGAACGCTCGACAGTAATTTCTGCAATTCGATCGATTAGATCAGATGACCTCAAGCCGTTAACCACTTGACCGGGAGTGAAGCGGCGAAAACTGGTGTAGCCAGCTAAAATATTAAAAAAATTATTTTATAATCTTAACCGTTAATTCAATTTTTGATAGTTGATACGAAATTGCTTGTTTTAAAACTTACTTGTAGCTTTACTAACTGTTGAACCTGCATTGTTAGGAGTGTCAGCTCTTAAAAACATGTGACTATGAGTCGAAAAACCAGTGCTGCTATGATTATCACTGAAGAAATAAATACGGTTAAATAAAGTAATCAAATTCATGAAGCAAATAATTTATATAAATATTTATCAAAAAGCGACAACAAAATAGTTATCATGAGACATAATATAATTGCTTGCTTCTTTTAATTATTTTGTGTAAATTTCTGTAAAAATAATAGTGCATTCACCTAATCGTTTCAGTTTGTCTGGATTTTTGTGACTTGATGTATATAACTGTGACTACAAGCGCAATGACTACGAGAATTCCACATGCTCCGCCAACAGTTATGTAGAAAATATTGGTGGACGATGTTAAAGGTGAAGCATCTGCAAAATAAATTATGCCATTTACTTTTAGCCTTTATTTATTTGTTTATTTTAAATATATCTCTACGTATTTAATTAAAAGTTGTCTACTCACCAACAGTAACGGTGTCATTTTGTGACAATAGCTCTTCTATTAATTTAAATAACGGTGATAAAAAAAAAATAATAAATTAAACATTATCAAGTAAAGATAATATTTTATTGTTGCATGAAATTTACCTTTGAGGCAAACCTTCCGCCTTTTAAAGTTGAGCACTGTTATATTTTCAACGGGACTAATAGTGAAATTCATCTGCATGACAACATCAACTTCGGCACTCAAGTAGCCAGTACATGGTAAATATACTCTAAATACTGAATTCGAAATTCCGTTTTAAAAACAAAATGTCAATTAAAAAAATTTTAATGAATAATTACCCGCTGGTTCTTTTGTTGGTACATCGCCTGATAGTGAAATGTTGAGCTGAGGAAATCCCAAGGCCTCTCGGTTAGTTACGGTGAAATTTATTGAGTATTTTATCTGTTATCAGTGAATAAAATTAGAATTATATTAATCCTTTTATTTTGTATATTTAACGACACTTACGGGCTGATAATGAATATTTTGCCACACGAAGTGCAGATCGTTTACATGTGCTTGTAATAAAACATTGAACTGCAGGGCGTAAGAATTAACAACTCCATCTCTCACGTAATACAGCTCAGAAGGAAGACCTAAACAAGCAAAAGAAAAAAAAATCAAACATAAATTAACAAGTTCAAAAATTCTTTAAAATAAAAAATATCAAGATTTCGCTGTCGAATACATTTTTATTTGCCTTTCTCACTCTTAATATCGGGGCAAAAAAAAAAAAACTTATGATTTAATTTTTTAAAATCTACAGTATTTTAAAATACATGCAATGTTTTTCTTATTTGAAAATTTAAGCGTGTCTGTAATAATTATTAGAGTAGCCTACGTAAAGCACCTTGATCTGTGCGTTTACGCATGGTGAAAGAGTAGGTTTACGGTACCAGGCGTTTGAAATAACTCAAGTTATCTACTAAAGTATTTTATATTTTAAAAAATACTACCGTCATTAAAAAAATATGAGATAATAACAAAAGGCATTTTATATTCCGTATAATTCTGTCTTTCACCGCAATACCTAACTTAATAAGATTTGTTTAGGCTTTACAATAACATTAAAAATCTTAATTTAAAATATTTTAAAAAAAACCTTATTAGTAGATATTATTAGAAGGATAAAATTAAAAAGTTTCCAACAAATGTAAAGATATAAGTATTGAATATAGGATTAGTTGTCAAGCAACACCCGCAGTTAAACGCCCGCGTACTGCATGAATCGAAAAATCCGCTTGCTTTGTCGGTACTTCTAATTAGAGCTCGTAAGGATCACAGAACGGGATTCAGTAATGATGTAGGATTATGCACCTTTCGTTTTACAAACTTGATGAGCATACTATGGCAATTGAACAATTATTGCTCAAGGGCAATGAAAAATATATTTGTTCAATATATGAAGAACAAAGGTAGGATAAGCAACTCCCTGGCATATCTCATAGACGCACTGCAATGCTACTAATTTGAAAGTAATTACTGGTTTCTCCAGAGGCAATCAATTACTAGGAAGCGAAGGGAAAGTCGACCGAGCATTTACCCTCGTTGTGGAGATAGTACAAGATTCGAGATTATCTTAGTAATCATCCACGCATCGAGCAAACACGGTCATTCTTATTTCGGAACCACAACTCTTACAAACATGATGTACTACCGACTCATCAAATAAGAATCCATCATTCATTTACGAGGGCAAAGATTTGTTGTGTGCTCAGCAAACCTTAATTCTAATGAAAACCAAATTCGCCCGCCACAATTTATTGTGTGCACACTGAATTAAGGCTATATACTTTATTAGCAATTTAAGCATTCTAAAATTCTTAATCTAAATTATTAAATACTTTACTGTTGGTTTAATTAGTAATGGTAACAATTCTCATTGGATGCGCCAGAATGATGAAACAAGAGAAAGAAAAGTGTAGCTTATTTTACTGAAAATGTAGTAACTTCCCTAAAGAAAATGATTCCACAAACATTCTGCAGAATATTTTGACACATTTTGATATACTGGTATAGAATATCTTAATTTTTATTGAAATTTATATTTCGTAAGTTTTTTTTTTTTTTTTAGTTTAGCCTACATACGAAGAACCTATTTTCATATCACATCATTAATTATTTTAATAAATGTTTAATAAAAAATATCCGAATTTCCTATGAGAAATCCAATATAATGCACCAAATTTTGCCGATCTTGTAAAATTTCAATTTTAAATACCGTACGTAACTTTAAAAATAAGATCGATATCTTACATTCAAAACATCTGAAAAATATCGATCGTACTTAAATCGTTATTTAAAGTTAAAATATTTAATATTAAAATGACATTCATAATAAACCATTAGTATGAAAATAATAGCGTTACTATTAAAATAGCAAATATCAATAAACACAATCAGCACAATCAGATACTTTCAACCGTCAATCTATTTTTTTTTTTTTTTAAAGAAAATAATACCCTTTTGCATAAATTAAATTTGCCGGTAAAGATAAATTCTTTGTAAGCCTAAAAATGTCATTCATAATTATAAATCTTTAAAAGCGGATAAAATGCAATTATGAAGCAGATCAAAAATGGAAAGGAGCAGATTCTCTATCAAACTATCGTTTTGAGCGTTAGATGGAGAATTCCCTTAGTGTATCCAATTATTTCAATGATGCATGCGCTCAGCACCGTTACGACTACCAATGTCATGCAAAAAATAACACCGTAATTATATATGCCCTCGTAGATTACGGGGGGGGGGGGGGGGGGGGGGGGGTG
>JAQGAZ010000720.1:0-48200 GCA_034692225.1 Polydesmus complanatus
TTCGTTATACGGCATTTCGATATACGGCCTATTTTCTCGGTCCCGATCATGGCCGTATATCGAGGTATGGGTGTATTTAAAAAAAAAAAATAATAATATTAATAAAACAGGTTTGTTTACTCAGAGAAACAAACTTTATTTGTTTTCATTCTATTTACCCCGTTGCTTCAATATTGTATGAAAAGTACATACAGTAGTCAGCTTTGATTTATTTATCCCCGAAAAGTACTTTCTGTATACATTATACAGAGTACACACTCTGCTAGAAAGCAAATGAACGTTCGTCTTCTACTTTGCTTCGTATTAGAGTCGCTCAATTAGCCCAGCCCATTATGTGAATTTGAAATGCGCATATGAATACACGTTAATCAGCAAATCTTATCCTTTTATAGTTTACTCGGGCGACGATGATGTTGATGATGCTCAAGTGATTTATTCCGTTTAATATTATTTTTAGTTCCCGAACTTTTGCAGCGTTTATTATTATTATTACTCCGAGTATTATAGGACAAAAGGCAAAAGCGTATAGTGTAAAGTAAAAGCTCGGATCATCAGACTATACAAGCTCGATATAGATTTTTTTTTTATGCAGTATAATCGTATATTGTCTCTCGGGATGGCTGATATATAGAACAGAGCGGAGAGTATAAAATATAAGGCGTTCATGCATGGTCAGTACGTAGGCCTACTATTTTTTTTTCTTTTTCTTCTTATATTATATAATAGTAGTAACACGCAGAGTATTGGAAGAGGTTTTTACGGCTGCTCTATAGGGTCGATAAGGGGGGAAAGATTGAGTACGAGTGATCGAAGTGTACATATAAATTGTGAAGACGAATATGTATAGGTCTTTAAGGCCAAGTCTTGTATATTTGAAGTTGGAAAAAAATAGAAGTGCTTGGTGAGTTGGTTGATAATAGGATGAAAGATGGAAGGGTCGAAGCAACTAATCATCGAGGATGGGCTGCTGCTGCTACTGCAGCTTTTATTCTTTCTTCTTCATTTTTACTTTTCCAGATGTGATCAATGCGAAGGTTTACGACGAAAATGAGATTATTATTCCAATTGCTCGATGGAAGTGCGTGGAATTTAAGAGGGTGGAACTTGCCAATGTTTAATTCTCTGGCACTTGGCATAAAATAAAGAAATAATTTCGGTTTTGAACGTTTAAAAATGCACAATTTTTAAAGATAAAATTGTGAAAAAAGTGTGTAATTTTTTATAGAATGTGCATTGTTTTGCAGATTGATTTTTATATACAACTAGGGCATTATTAAATCCTTAAGTTTTTCTACGAGTAAATAATTGGAGAAATGAGATTTTCAAAACTTATACCGCTATTATTATTGGAACTTGTACGTTATTATTTTATTTTTTTTCCAATTTTTATCCGCCGAAATTAATGGTTTATCGACGTTATTAATCGTCTTCTTCAAATAATACAGTTGATTGCGTAAAATAAAAATCAAATCCTATTAAGTTTAATGGAAAATCGCAATCGTATTATCGGTGGAGCGCGTGTTTGTTATAAAGTAGGGCTACAAATATAATTATTTATCCGTAGATAATACGTATTTTTTTTTTTGTTCTTGAATCGAGGTATCTGAAAATTATTTTCCGTTTTTTTTTTCTCTCTCAGTCTAATTGATCAAATAAATATCTCGGCGCGGATTTGAGAGAAAGCCTGCTAATCAGTTTTAAAAAGCTGATTAACGAAATTGAAAAACACATACGCGAAATTAATAATATCCGCTCGTTTTTTGGATATTCATTGTCACATTATCCTGTCATTCTTTTTTGTTATTGTTTAGCTTTACCCGTCAAATTTAATAATTTATATATATATTTTTTTTCTTCTCGTACGACTTTGAGTAAATGAAAAATGCATTTTGAACTTTATATATAATATAAAAGTGTGCGAGAGTAGTTTCCGGTAACAACTTTCGACTTTTTGACGCGCGCAATTACTTTAGTTAGACGTTTTTCTTCTTCCGTTTATTGATTTATGAAGTCATGAATGAGCAAGGGTTGTTATTTTGTGCAGTACCAGCAATTAGCTTGACGTGATAAACGTGCAACATCTACCGTCGGTGACTATATCGGGACTACTTTGGCTCGTAATCACCGCGTATTCACGCTATTTTTAATGCGATTGCGAGATGTTTGCATGATATAAAGTAAAAATATTCATGAAAGCTTTGCGTGTTTTTATTTTTTTTCCCCTTCTTGTTAATGTCGTTGCTTGATTTAATGGTAATATGCACGACAACGTGATAAAAACAGTCATCCATCGATGTGTGTGTGTGCACTATTTGTATTCCTTTGGTCTACAGTCATTTTTATTGCAAATGAATTGATCATTAGAACAAAAATAATTAATTAAAGTGCAACTTGAAACAACAAATGAAAACAACCTTTTATTTTTCTTCTTCTTGTTTTATTTTTATTATGTAATCAACAACGATGGTGGTTTTTTTTATCTATATTAAAGATTCAGCACTGTACTTCGAGATACTGTACTTGCATTATAGATACTTACGATACACATCATAATTATTTAATCTTTTTACGGTAGCCCTTTATTTTGTTATATTTTCGAAGATTCAGTTATAATTAAGCATATAAAACTTAAAAAAAATAAATTAATAGATTATTTAGAAGCGGGGGGGGGGGGGGAAACAATTGATTTTTTATTGTTGAATTGCTTTAAGTTGGGTTTTTATTGGTTTTTTTTTATGTTGCTACAGTATAAGGAAAACAACATTTTCGACACTATAGACTGTTGGAAATCGTATTTTACGCTAAATTATGTGGCGATAACTCATTTGAGAATGTTGTTTCGGATGCAAATTTATTATTAAATAAAAGATTTTAATGAAAAGCGAAGAGAAAAACATTTCATCCGTTATTATAGACAAGTAAATTAACATCGTACAATTAATCATTCTTACAATTTTAAATTAGATTTACTGTTATTTTAAATTGAATTTCTCAGACGGCATTTTAACGGCATCTTAAAACGTTTTTTAACGGTAGATATACCGGTAAATCATGTAACGAGCCTGTATTGTAAACAAAAAATAACTCGTTTATTTTTACACCGTGTCCACAAAAAAAGTGCACCCAACTAAATTAGCATTAAATCTTTTTAACTTTATTTTAAAGACTTTTTTTTACGGTAAAACTTCGTTCTCAAAACACGCAACAAAACGAGCTCGCGCCTTACCAAGTGTGTGAGCATGATGCATTTTGCTGCTTGTGTTGAGACTGGAAGAGAATATTTTAAACACCGAATAGTTCAACAATTCAATGTTTAAAAAATTTCTTAAATGAACATTTTTTCATATTATCATTGAAGTGTTTATATTATTAAAAGGATTTCATACAAATGTAGCTGGGTGCACGTTTAATTTAATACAACTCGTGTAATTTACGATGTTTTATTCCGTTGTTATTTTTATGACCTAAAAATGTCTTCAAGCCGGGCAGCAAATTTTAGCAACTATGATTTGGCTTAACTTTTAAGGCTCGAGACTTATAGGATGTGTCTAATGTCAGATCTTGTAGAAAGAAAGGGGGATAAAAAAAAATTGCAACCTCTAATTTAAGCAATAAATGGATCGGATTAGGTTTTCTGATGGTTTTACGGGTCTCGTAAATACATGCACTAACAGTGATCTTGGTTGTAGTAAAAGTAAATGTGTTCGTGGCGAAAATAAGCTCACGTATCTAAATCGACGTCCAAATTGTAATGAGGTTTGGCTTGTACGTAGACTGGCGTGATGGCCTATTGTCGTTGCTGATCTTCGTATAAACCGAAATCGTACGAGATAACCCCACCTCCCTCCCCCCGACATAAGGCACGAGTAAAATTATATGTCGGGGATATAAAATAACCTAGACAACTTAAGAAAAGCGGAACAACGGTATTAAACGTTCAACAGTCGACAACTTTTTTTTTTTTCTTCTAATAACTTTTTCCGTCTGATGTATTTTTTATTGTGTCGGATGTAATAATTGGAGTTTATTTTAGTTTTATGCTTGACGTGGTCCAGTGGAAAATATTCTATATTTGATGTTGCTAGGAGAGAATTTTTTTTTATATATACAGTATTGTAGCATATAAAAAAAAAATAATAATCTGTACATTAATAACGAACGTATAATTTCTGTAATGTTGAAAAAAATCTATAAAGGTTTCACCTAAAAGTCACTCTGAATTAGAATTAATGAATAAAATATAGACAAACTTTTCCAAAAACTTTATTAAGATTTAAGCTACAATTTATTCTACTTTGATAACATTATTTGAAAATAGAATTGTAAAGGTTGAAATATATTTTTTTTTATTAAACAATTTTTAATATACGTCGTTTTTTTTTTTTTTTTTAATATTATTGGGAATATTTTCAAATTTTTAATAATATTTTTGTATGTTATTGAAAAAAGAATTTTATTTATTTATGCTATTCACCCAAGCACTATATTCCGATTTTATACAATTATTGCGTAGCTATGGAATAGAAAATTCTTTTCAAAATTTTAAATTACATGTACTGTAAGGGATAAATCTTTTTAATTAGAATACATTGATTTAATTTTGTATACCTTGAGGCTTATTAACTACTCGCTTTTATAATTTCTATTGGGGAAACTAAAAATTAAATGTTTTTTTTTTGTGTATTTTTTAATGAGATTTCACAATGATACAGAGATGGTACTGTGGTATTGGGAGCCTTTCAAAGGAAATAAGATAACCGGGGCAGCTTACCCCGCATGCCTTTTAAACATTTAAATGTATCATTAATTTAACCTGTGGCATATTTTATATTGAGAAAATTATTTCGTTTCTGCTTATTTACTTCTGATAATTCTCTAGTTTTTTATTGGTTCCCAACTTTCAATTACTCTATTTTCCATAATAATGCGAGATTTCTGCGTAATACCAGATTATATTGCAATTTCTTAAAAGATTTCATGGCAATAATAATAATTATTGATGAATGTTATCGAAGCTATTCCTAAGTAATTAACAAGAAGTTTTGCATAAACCCGATTTTTATGCAGTAGCTGAGATCGATGTTTTCATCTTTCATATTGTGCTCATTTAAATATTACAATATTTTTTCTTCCCCTAATTGAAAGAGTCGGCGTTGCGCCGAGATTGAATTGCTCTTCCAAAAGTGCGCAAAGGTCAGCAAATGTGAAAACAAGAGGACAACACTGTTTGCATTTCAGATTACTGAAGCGCGCGCGTTGTCGCGTGTATAGGATTTGTAGAAAAATGTTATTCGCCGTATCTTAAGAACTTATCGTGGTCAAAGTTTGATAAGAACTTCTTAAGCTGAATGTATCCGATCGTAATTTGCTTTCGCGTACAAAATGTGCGCTCGCTCTATCTGATGGCTTTTCAAGAAACTAAGCGCAATTTTAATGCAAAACAAGAAGACGAAGAAGAAGAAAAAAAAAAGCACACACTATTTCGTATGTATTCCAATTGTAATTCATATCTTAAGGTCAGTGACATATATGTATTACGGCGTAGCAGTTTGATAAGATTAGACATTCATGCAACTGACAAAATAAAATAAGAAAAGTTAGTCGTTTGGTCTTCTTCTTTTTTTTTTTTCTTCTTTCTTTGCAACAAACAAAAGAGTTTTACTAGCTATTTCTATGCCACGTTTTTATTCATCTAGCGACGTAATAATATGTAGGATGAGTTTTGGTCGCGAACACACGACGGTAGTTTCGGGGCCTCGCCAAGGTTTCAGGGATGAAAATGTCAAAGCGGTTGAGGTCATTTGATGGCACATGTACATGCATTCAAAATGACCCCGGGGAAGAATAAATTGTAATGGCAGACGTGCTTTTCATATAGAAACACGGATTATAAATGGTAGGTCAGTTTCAGAAAAGACTTTTCAACATTACCGTCGCCTACCGGAGGCTATAAACTTGACAATCCATACATCTGGATTTAGTCGATCTTCAAATTCCTCTTGTACATTTTTATCCAACGGATTTATCGTCATTACCTACTAATAATTTCCGTTTTGAGGGGAGGAGATTATAATTATTCTTATTTTTTTTTATATGGAAAAATAATGAATATGCTTGACTAATATTCCCTCGTTTGCGGTATTTCGATATAACGCTATAGCAACTGAACTTCTTCATTATTTTTATTTTTTTCTTTATTGTTGGCATTAACTGTTAGCAAGATAAGGTACTACTTATGAGCTGTGTTCTAAATCTGCATTTTATTGAAATAAGCTGCGCTAATAAGATTTTGGCTCATCCCGCGCTATCTATGGTTAATTAATTTCGACTTATTTTTCGATCGTAAACAGTAATTTGGAGTTAACGTCGTAAATTTTTCCAATAATTTCGCCGTTAATTGCGTTTCAACGTATGCTATATGGTAGTTTAGGTATTTTTGCCGGAGAATTAGTTCGATGTAGACGTAAATTTTTAAAGAAGATGAGTAGGAGATACCAACATTCTTTGGAAAAATCGTTTTATTTAATCTAATTTCAATTATCTTTTTTTTCGTCTTTTAAAAAATTTATTTTTAGTTCTTCAGAAAGCATTTTGATGATAAATAATTAATTTTAGTTGATATCTAGCATAAAAAAAAAATAACTGATGCTGTTCAATTAGCGTGTAAATATTTTAGTTGTTTTAAAAAATTAATTATTATTATTATGAATTATTTACGTTGACTATGCCTTTTTAACGATGTTCACATAATCTTTTTTTTTTTTTTTTTTTTTAAATTATTTACGTGTTTTTTTTTATTTCTAATTTATCTTGAGAGTGGAATTAATAGTTAAATTGGATAGAAAATAATATTAGTTTTTATAAATTAAAAAAAAAAAAAATTCAACAATAGTTAATTAAATATTAAAACAATAAATTAATATTTTGTTTTCTCCCTTTGTTATTTGATTGTTTAAGTCAGGAGAAGGCTTATCGAGTCTTCAAAAGCCCAAAGAGAATGCAGGCAGACCTTCCATAAAAGTTTGAATGGATAATTGGGATTTAGTTGTTTATTATAGCAACAACGTCTGTCATTGATGAAGCTTTGTGAAATCACTTTGAATAGACTTCTTCGAAAAACAATGTGCGCGTACGTTAGCGAAAAATGCAAATTAAATTCGTAGATTTGAACGCATGAATGGCATTTGACAGTATTGATTAGCGGCACAGTTTTTTATTTTACTTTTATTTGTTGTGTAGCCGTGGGTTGATTAAACTTTTAAAATTCATTAATTAAGTATATATTTTGGCGTTATTTATTTTGTCAAATAAATAGTATTTGTGTAAATGTAATAATTTATCATTATGTATAAGAAAGGTTTTTTTTTTTTTTGCTCGACTTAACTTCAAAGAGAATATTTTTGACAACAATGCAATTCGAATGAAAGGAGTTTTTATTTCGAAAAATGCGATCGGCAAACAATAAATTATTACGCGTAAACTATTTAAAGCTATTCGAGCGAATTATGTTTAATAAGAGTTTGAATTAAGCTTTTTATCTCAATGTTTAATAATTCTTCTTATTCTTTGAAATTATCATTAAATAAATTGATATCAAAATACAGCGCATTTTTTTTATGGGGAGGGAGAATTTTTATTATTTTATTTCCCTAATGAATAAATTAAGGGTCTCCAAAAAATATTGTCATTATAATTATAAATAGGAACCGAGTTTATCAATTAAAAAAATGTAAAACAAAATATAAACATTTAATTATGAAAAACTATTATTTTGATTTCTCATAAGTTTAATTTTTTGGTGATAAAAACTATTGTACAGTTACATTTTAGTGCATAAAGTTTGAATCAGTAAAATTTAAATTATTTGTGCTTTTACGAAATCTTTTAATTAATATCGTTTTATGAGTTACGCAACTTCACTTTTTCACAGTTAAAAAAATAACCAACAACGGCGCTTTTATAAACATAAATACATCTTGGTCCCAAAAAAAACTAGCATTTAGATTAAATCTTTTTAATAACCTAAATATTTCAGTGCCACATGAGACATTGTTACTTAAAGGACTTTTTTTTTTAAATATTTAATTGTACTATTCTGCGCTTAAAATATTTTTGATCGTAGCAAAAAGTATACAAAAATTTCAGTTGACGAAAGGAAACAAATTAGCAATTTGCTACTACGATGATGAATGTTCTCTAATACGAAGTTCTGATAGGGTCGTGTCAACGTTATTTATCAGCGTGGCAGCCCCAATCTAATTAATGTTATTTCACTTGACAAATTTTTCTGAAAAAAGAAAAAAATTTTATTTTGTTATTTACTTTTAACGCCATATTTAAATATGACGTTTTTGTTAAAAGCATCGGTACCTTACCGAATGTTTTACTGTATTTATGATAATACTTTTAACATTAATTCTCCCCTCCCCCCAAATTTTTTTTTTTATTTTTTACTTGTACTACCATAAATGCTCGTCTTTAGTAGACCGAATTTCAACATATCTTTTAAGAGTATTTTTTATTCTTTCTCTAGAGAGACGTAAGAAGATTTTGTGATAAATTACCCTTCAAGATGAATTTATTTTTTTTTTCGTTCTTTTTCTTCTTCTTCTTCAGTTTTCAGAAATTTAATTCGAAAAAGAGGGGGAAGAAGAAGAAAAAAAAAAGCTTAGGAAATCTACAGAACTTGTAGTTATTCGTTTTTCTGTGCATACAAGCGAATACATTGCATCTTAACAAGCTCGTGCGCTCTGTATATCACGCTCCTCGTGTATTTTAAGATATGCTGTATTGCACCCAATTTATTACGATCGATTCCGACCGTGCAAGTTTTCATAGCGTTAGCACACGTTGCGATAGCTTGTCCAGACAATGACACGTTGGTCCTCGATATTGACAGTATCAATAAAAAGAAGAAGAAAAAAAAGGAAAACCTAAAAAGGGTTTCAAAATTTATTGGAATAAGCTAGAGTAGAAAATGTATGGGAATGACGGTAGAAACATAACTTGAATTTCAATACGAAATAAAGGTGATAATACTGTACGCGGGCTTCTTCATTTTTATTGTCATCTTTCTCTAATGCGATACATCGACGTTTTTTGAGGCAAAAGGAAAATAATGTAGGCTATTTCTAGCCATTTTTCAAAGTGCATTTCCTGAATAAAATTGACGTTGGAAAATTAAAATTTTTTTGAGGTTTCTTTAATGGATTGTTTATAATGAAAGCGCGCGTTGAAAGTAGGTTCATTAGCATGAAAATGTGGTGGAAAGTCGATGTTTTGGAAAATGTTTGTTGTTTTATTAATAAATCTTTCGCAAAATTAGGCCAAAAAATATCTTCTCATAAACAACGCTCTGGAAATTGTCTACCAGCATTTATGAAATGTAGATAATGACGGAGCATCTTCTAATCAGGCATTATTATTACTCTCAAAGGGAGAAGTTGGTAGTACAGTACATGTATACAGTATGTGTTGTTGTTGTTTTCAATGATTTAGTTTTCTGATAATTCATTTCGATATTATTATCTAGTCAATAAATTTTCTAGAGATCTTATCTAGCATTTATTTATTTTAGCTTTATTGTAATAGAGTGATAATGATAAAATGTAGGCTACAAAGCCATTGCGCTATCTACTGTATAGTTATCAAAAAATATACTGTGGTATAATTCACTTGTCAAATTATTTTCTCAGAATTATTTGGCTTAAATTATCCCAAAAGGTATTAAATTGGTAAGTGAAGCGCTATAAAAATATCTAAATTATTATTTTTTTTTTTTTAATTAAATTTTGTTATTTATTGATCAAAAATAAGCTCTACATGGTTCCACAACCGTAACTAAGGGTAGGGGAAGGGTCTTTTTTGGAGAGTAGCTCTCTTAGGCACTAGGCACACTGTTACTAAAATACACCAAACATTTCCGAATTATTTCCGTGTCAAATATTGCCCCAAAATATATTCACATACAAAAATTATCCTCTTGATTTCCGCCCAAAACTTTTTTTAGCATGTGTTATTTTATTATTGATCTTGATTATACAGTATTAGAAAGTCTGTAAAAATTAAAATTATTTTTAATGGAGTTTTTTTTTACTATTCACTTAGACTTTTTGATAAAAAGGTTTTTGTGCAAAAATATTTTGGGTGGAAATATTTTTTGTTGGAAAATATCGACAAAAAAATAAAAAAAAATTAGTTAGCAATTAGACATTTTCATTATTAATGTAATTAAAAATGACGCCGATTGTTTTGATTTTGAAGTGGCTTTTTGTACGACTTTTTATATATTTTGTTATTAAGACAGCTTAATAAACGCTTACATGTGTAGGCTACTTTAATGAAAACTGTATTAATGTATCGTGGAGACGCAGCTGTGGTCTTTGGACCACGTTCAAGAAATCTTTGAAAGAATTGTCATTAGTTGCTAAGTGAAAAATAAATTCTATTAACGTACATTTTTCATACAAAGCGTTTACGTGTTGGTGCAAGCATTTTTTTTTAAAAAAAAATTTTAATTATTAAAGCCACTTATTTTTTTCTTCTTCTTCTTTCATCTTTACGCTGAGCGTTTTCTACTTACAGTATTTTCTGACGTTTATTCTAATTTTTGCGGAAAACCTCCAAATGTGTCATTTTGGGGTAACGTTTTCTCTCATTCGCTTTCTATAAAAGGCTTTCGCGCGGATGACAGTTTGAGAATAAATAATAGTGTGGATTTAAGGTTTTTATCTTAAAACTCTCCCCCCCCCCCACCACCACATCGCTCTATTCTTCTTCTTCTTCTTTTACTCTTCAGCTTCTTTACCCATGTTCATTAACTTTGACCGTGTCTTACGTGTGGATTATCTTATTTTTTCCACCTTATTAAGCTGACAGATTCTTCGTTGCCGACGCCATCACAACTATCTTCAACTATCAACTTATTCGACGGCCTCTTCCACTCTACTGCTAGCGTATTACACACTCTTTTCTTCTTATTCAACTTTTTTTTTTCTTCTTCTTCTTTCTTCGTTTTCTGTTCTTTTCTTTCTCTTTTTTTTTTTTTT
This sequence comes from Polydesmus complanatus, assembly GCA_034692225.1. Taxonomy (NCBI): domain Eukaryota; kingdom Metazoa; phylum Arthropoda; class Diplopoda; order Polydesmida; family Polydesmidae; genus Polydesmus; species Polydesmus complanatus. Next base: position 11,049 of record JAQGAZ010000720.1, read on the forward strand.
TCTTTTTACTTTTCTTGACATTTTGACTCGCTTTTGCTTTCCTGTCATTGGAGGCAATTTATCAGCTCATGATTTATACTGAAAATAACTTCCATACCAAAGTCGCGTGCTATTAAAACTAAGACCGAGACTAGAATGTAGATCACTCCTTTCTTTTTATAAGTATATATAACTCGTTTTAAATAAGTAATTACGTAGCTGTTCTAAGTAGCCTAGGTCATAATATTTTCTTATCAGTTAAGAAGAATAATAATAAGTTTGTGAAAAATGTTTGTTTTATTTGACGGTGAAAATGTTTTTAACTTCTTTGCTCCATGTATAGTCCTATATATTTATTTCCTTTCTCTCTTTTAACTCGAATTTCGATAAGAAAATGCTAACCAAAAGAGCATGAATGGCAATTGCCATCTATTCAATGAATCGGTTAGTACGTGAGCGCCAGTCAAATGACTTTATAAGGCGTGAGGTTAACTTTTTCTTTTTTTTTTTTTTTATTTATTTTATTTTAGAAAAAAAGAAAATTCTTTTGTAAAAGAGCGCTGGAACGTTATTTTTCGGTTTTGTTTCGTGTTGTTTTGTTTCTTTCAAAAAGTCTCTCCCGAATAACGTGTACGCACTCACAAATGGACGAATCACACGCTCCACTATACAGTAAACCATACCAATTTCTTTACAATTTTGATTCTGCGCAAGGTTATTTCCACGAAAATGTTTGCTATACAGTTTCATTTTAATGAGTTTTCATTCATTTTAAAAAAAGAAAATATTTTTATTTTGATACCGTACAATAAATAATATTTACGGTACCGGTATATTCGAAACATGGCAGACCTTATATTTAAAAATGTTAAAGGAAAGTGAAATCATTATTAAATTCTTAAATACGAGTATGTACATCGATTACCGTAATTATTATTGCGTCTCCAACTTTTTATCTAGGTTTCTATTTATAAAAGGGTTTTGTGGGGCTTTTTTGAATTTGTGGATATAAAAATTAAACTTAAAAAAATGATGTGTTGAAAGGTCATATTGATCTCACTGCTTGTCGATAGCTCATATAGGCGACACGTAATCATTTGCGTGGGTATAATTTTAGATACAGTACGTGTACTACTAGCCTTTAAATATTTTTTTCTCTCCCCGCGTTTACGTTGGCGTGAGATGAATAATGTTATGGTTTAATTACTGTCTGTTATAAATTTATTCGAGGGTGCCAGGATATGCAATGTCATTTCGTATTTTATCTAGGCAAGCAAAATTGGATATACAAGAGGATTATACTTTGGCGCGCTAGGTAATCACTCATTTCCCCGAACTTTTACTATAGACATTTTATTTCTAGTTCCGATCATATTTTTTTTTTATATAATATTATAAAATAAATTTGACAGTGTTACTGACGAATGTTATATATTTTAAATTCAGCTACCGAAACTGTCATTCTCAGCATAAGTTCGAAAAACAAGAAAAAAAGGAGATTTTTTTTTTCTTCACGCCGCCAGATAAACCTTTAAATATGCTAATGCGATGATCTTATTTAAATATGATTTTAACTGCCTTAAGGATATTAAGTTTTTTTTTTTCTGTTGTTTTTGAAAACCAAGCCAAAAATCAATATTCTATCCGCATAAATCTGGAGAGTCGCGAACTGAATTTTGTTCTTAACCCCGGTGCTCACTCCAGACGGAGTGCTTGTCATGGTGTGTGTGTGTGCACAAGGATACACTGTCGAAACTAAATGAGAGGGGAGGACGAATAACCCTGGGGGTAAAAACATCGGATGATGAAATAGATGGGATATCTAACTACAAAAATGTTAATTAAAAATGTCGAGCTTTGAAAAGCTTACAATTATTTTTTCAAAAAAAAAAAAAAAAGAAATGGATTTAAGTTGGTTTTTCTGAAGGCTTTAATCATATTATTTTTATTTTGTTTTCACGCTAATTCTATTACCGTAACCTCTTCTTGCGTTGTCTTTCATAACGTAAAAACAGCGTTAAAGAGGATGGCGCCTTTTAATTAAATCGTTTTTAGATACAAATCTTTATTCTCGAAATTGTAATTTCGTGGGCTATCACCGTGTTAATCACCTTAATTACATTTTTGTAAAAACTCATTAGCTTGTGAGATTATAAATTTACATTATTATTTAATTTCAAGGAAGTGTGTGGTACTTATTTTTTTTTTCGGACGTAAATTAATTTTGCATAGATTAAATGATTAAAGTTGTTGGAAAGCGATAAATGTTTACTGTTTCTGAGTGATGCATTATTAGTCTATACTCTATACAACTACTATAGTTTTATAAGCACTAAGCAGAGGTCATTGGGTACTCTATTAATTAAGGTAAGAATTACAGGCGGATCTTCCAATATTTTTTTTATTAATGAATTGCTTCCTTTATATCTCCAACTCAATGCAGTAGTCGGACGATTTTCCCCTTATCGCGAATCAACAAAATTATTGGAACCGTCTCTCCCCTGAATTGCGTGAATGAGGACCTCATAATGGAATCATTATTACCCCTAGATTGTAATTTTATCTACGATACTTTATTGAATCTGATCTGACGCCTTACTATTATACCCTACTACACGGTGTGGCATAAAAGTAATGAAACTATTTACACAAAACTTTGTATTTATTACAAACGTTTAAATTAACGCTTGTGCACCTTAAAAGACGATGTTTAAGGAAGTTACACACCCCTCTCTTATTCTTAGAATCAGTTCCGGAACCTTAGAATGTGAACCATATAAATTGCTCGGTCACAATTTTTTTAATGTTGTCTATGGTGAATGAATACAAATTTTTCTGAGTTTTTTGGGCAAAAAAGACTTTTCAAAGGTTTCCAAAGCTTTATTACTTTCCAGATTTTAGTATTGGAACTTTTGTTCTGAAGCCCCAATTGAAAATGCATTTGAAAAGTTTCTATTTGGCACAGTGTGTCAACATTCATAAGCCTACAGTTGTTTTTTATTAGTGTTTACAGTATTTTAATCGTTAATATTTTTTTTTAATACTGTATGTTGTTTTGTTTCTTTCCCTCCTCCCTTTTCACTTTTAACATTTACTTATACAAATTAATAAATAAATAAAATATGCAAGATTCCGAAAGCATTCTTTTTATTATTTATTTATTTCAAAAAGAATAAAAAATGATGAGATAATTAAATTGTTTTTAGAAACAATTTCTTTATTTTTTATAATTTTTTAGTTTAATTTTTATTAATCCAGTTCATAAAATTACGTTATGGTGATTTATGACATTCTGTAATAATAAATGAGTTAAATCAATATGATGACTTGTGTTGAATAACGTGTAGAAGGGGTTTTATATCCTCAAATCAAACTTGTAGGTCTCTTGACTTTCAATAAACTGAAAAAAACAACAGCAACAACCCAAAAAAAAAAAATAAATAAATAAACAATATAACGAGTTTAAGCTTGGTTTGGTTTGTCACTGAATGACTTTGAAGTTCTATTTACCTTATCAATTTGTTTTTATAAATTAGTGCGAATGGAAGTGGTGACATTATTCGAAGACAGATGCTGACATTTATTGCTAATATCTTTATAGATAGGTGAAATTGACAGCTTTTTGTTCATTTATCAAGCTTAACATCCTTTTAACGTTGACGTGTCTATTTATTTGAATTATATCTTTTTCACGTCCCATTTTTATTTATTTATTTATTTTTGATTACATTTCTGTTTAATAAATTTAGCAGTAAATATATAAAGGCCTACCTGTCTTTCAATTTTGCATTTTATTGCAATTTCATCCATTTCTTTTTCTTTCTTTTTTTTTTTTTTTATATATTATATAGCGTACTTATTGTCTTTCGATCACACGCACACATACACGAATATTCTCGCTTTACTTGTTTAATATTGCCTATTTTTTTTTCGTTTCGTTTCTTTCTTTTTTTTCTTTCTACTCGATCAGCATATTGTCGATCTTTGAAGCGTTTTACGTCGAATAGAAAATGATACAGTACAGTGAATAGTTGTATAGAAAATGATAGGTTTGCTATAGAAGAAGCATTCGAAATACACGCACGCTCAGTGTGTGTGTATATACTGTATAGGGGGTTATAGTCTAAATACTGCGAGTCGAATCAAAATTGGACTACGATTTTCTCATTTTAAACTTTTCACCAAGAGATTTAATCTCATGGTGACATTCTTGAAAAAATTCTTTTGTTCAAATAAATAATAAAACGCGCCGCTTCTCGTTTCCGAGAACTTTTGCTAAGGAAAGCACTTTTATCTCATTTCATAGTACTGCACAGCACACTGTTTATATCGTCGAAGAAGACGATTTTTACGTTCTGTACGCTTGAATTTCGTTTACAATTATAAGAATTTCTATTAAATACGACATAAAATAGACCTATCATTGTTTAAATTTCTCTACGTCGTAATGATTTTAAACGAAATTCTGTAGTATCAAAGAATTTTTTTTTTGGGGTGGAGGAAAATTGCTACTTTCTATCATTTTCTTTACTATTATTTTATATTACCATAGTTACGCTGTGTTTAATTTAGAGTCTGGAAATATTGAATTAAGCTTGAAAAATAAACAACAGTTATTAAGTGCAATTTTTGTTTAAAATAACTAAGTATAATACGGTAATTAAGTAAGGTATAATTTTATGGAATAATATATTTTTTGTGTGTGTGTGAATCTCAAGGAGACTATGTTACTAACATAATATTATTTAACGATCGGCAAAGAGAAATTTATAGTCGAAAATCTATAATATTTGGCGCCAGGATTTTACGTCAGAACACCGATTTTAATAAAAAGGATTTTGCTCGGATCAAGATTTATGGTTTTTTTAAATTAAGGGGAGTCAACCAATGAAATATTTTATAGAATATGCGAGAACTGGTTTTTATAAGTATTTTCCTCGCTTTTTGATTGCTTTTCACCCGTGATTGGCACATTTTTGTCTCGATTATACCCGACTCGGTTATACCGACATTTTAGGACGTTATATTCCAAACTTTTGGTACACCCGAGTAACCTAATCAATATTACGACTTTAATATGCTAATAATAATGTAGGTCTACATACGTACCGTGTAATTATACAATAATAGGAATCCAGTTCAACTAACCATTATTTCTGCTTTAAATTTTATTTTTAGCTACAGAACATATTCCATTAATCTAGATTTTCTTGTTGTTTTTTTAGAAGACGAAACAAAAAAAAAAATAAGTCATTAAATTTGGTTTGATCAATACTGTATTGCAAACATATTTCTCGAAAAAGTGATTTTCTGACGTTTTTAACTCAATAGCCGAGGTTAATATTCTTTTTCTAAAGCAATAATACAGTTTTTTTTATTTTGTAAAAGAAATACTTTATTTTTACGGGAATTCTGAAAAAGAACGCTATATCCGATGTCGTTATAACCTAGTCTACTGTTGTATAAAAATCTAGTTTTTTTATTACATAATTCCACAAAATATTATCGTGCTTAAAAACTCCAAAGATTAATAATGTTGCTCTTCCAAAGTCCGGTTATTTTAACCAACTTTTTTATAAGTTCCAACCCGTTATTATTTTTCTCGCCTATATAAACGTAAACACTCATTGGTTAAGTGTATAGCGTGGTTTTATCTTTCGGTTTAGTGTTTACAAAATCATCCGACGCCTCCGACTACTTCTCTTTAGTCTTAAGGGGGTTTCAAATTTTATTTCAGGTGGTTGGAACATTTATAAATGGAAGGCAGCGATTCGCGTGTAGCCTTATATCGTGACCACGGTGTTAGCTTATAATATATACATGCGAAAATGCTTATGTGTGTGTATATACAGGTCGGATGCCTATATATACGCGTGTACATGTATTCGGCGGCGCTCGTACAATTGAGAAATAGTTTTGGATGAGCGCGTGTTGAAGTCGAGATAAGTCTTTTGACTATTACATTCGTTATTCTGGGGTTTTCGGCAAAAATCCACTGGGGAATCTTCTCCGTCTTTATTTTGTTGGTTTTTGGAGAAAAATCGTTGTTAAAATGGGAGGAGTAATGGGGGGGGGGGGTTGGTATAGTAAGAGGGTGAAGGAAAGATTTTATAACACTTAGAAAACGTATAGTCCGGTATTTTTTTTTTCTTCTTCTTCTATCCTTAACTTTTCATGTTCTTCTGACGTGATCATACAAGCCAGTGTACGAGTTTGGCCCAGCAGTCGCAAATCCATCGACCCATCCCTTCGCACATACTTTCCATTTTACCCCATCTTGATATTTTCTCTGTAAATTGAGCTTAGTCGAAGATGCCAACGTTGCATTTTTTTTTTCTTCTTCTCCCATCTTCTTCTGCCTCGTTTCATGTAAAATGTGTTCGCATCCGCATTATCACTTTGAGGTCTTTAATGCGGCAGAAGGCGTGCGTGTAAAGTTTTTTTTCTTATTTTTTTTTTTTTTTTTGCTTTTGTGCCTTCTTTCAATTTTTTATGTCTTTAAGACTTTCGATTGGAAGCATTTGACCATAGCGTGGAAGCGCAAGTTTCTAAATTTTCTCTGTTAGTTTAAGAAAAGGCAGTCATTGTTCTTCTTCACGTATTATATATACCATTCACAGAAAGCTACACGTTACTGTATACATAGCGAAATAATGTGACGCTCTCACGTCTACGTAACCCTCCTCCCTCCTTTTTTTTTCTTTAACTCTTATTCTGCCAACTATTGTTTTTTTTTTTTTTCTACTTCTTCTTGGTATTATTTAGATGGCAACTGCCTTTTGGTGTCACTCTGGTTTGTTATTTTACGCCTCCACGGCGATGAGTTTAACGGTTAGGCCCTCCCCGAAAATGTTTGATTAAGGACGTTAAAAAACACTTTCAGTAACGCGGAAGAAAAACGACGTCGTGAATGGAAATAAAGTGTTAAATTTAACGCAGACAACAATTGCTAACGTTTTACTGTTACATTTATTTGTTTCAATTTACATGATAAGAGTAAAAGCACGCGCATATTTTCTATATGTTTTGTTTTGAGCGGAGAGTTAAAACTTTAAGATACAGGAGCGATTTTATTGTGTGATACTGTCGAAATATATTATATTAAAATTTTTCTAAGGATAAGAAACTTTTAAGTTTTTGTTTATGGAATTTTATTATTAGACTTGGTTAAATGTTTCAAAACAATTATTGTAGGCGCGAGATTTAGTACTGACGTATGTGGTGTTCTTATAATGTCAGTCGTGCGTATCAATAGTCGACCAGTTCTTGGAACGGTCAGCAACTGGAACGTCGAGGCTCTCTATAACTGCGCCGCTAACAATAATATCAGCTGGCTTTTGAAGAATTTATGTAACAACCTCCTGGGCGCCGTTCCGGTCCAATTCCAACAGCATTTCTAGCAGGTACCTGCGCAAGCTCATTATTTTGTAGGAATGTGATAACTCCGTTGTTTCTATGAAAATAAAAGTTTGGAAAAAAGAAAAAGATTTTTTATCGATTTTGATATAGGAAACTTTTAGCCTGATTTATTTATCTGGGAAAGATGAAGGGGTAGAATTAAGATTATTTTTATCTCAATCTCATAATTTTCGAAATTGCGACTTGGATTTTTTGCTCTCGTGGTTTTTTAACTGTTTTTTCTGACCAATCTCTGTATTGCTTCATTTAGACTCGTTACTACGTTGTTTAAGCTATGTGCAATGAGGGATTTTAATTCGAAAGTTTTTAAGCATTTTAAAAATGAGGAAGAATTTGCCTGCACTGCAAAATAATAAATCAACGCCAATTTTTAAAATAACATTTTGAATAATTTATTGGTTTTTTTTTAAATATAAAGCAACATTAACTTTACGCCTGACGTTGTTTATTTATTTATTTTTTTTTACTAAACTGATGATTACATTTAAAAGTCAAGCGATCGAGTGAACCCACGCTGCGTTACAGGAAGTTGAAATTACTTTTGTTATTCTTTTCACCGAGTCATTTATTTACAAGTCTTCTCTTTTCTTCCATCCGGCTTGCGATTTTCAAAAGCTTTTCCTCAAAAAAAAAAAAAAAAATTAGACCGGATAAAAGATTGGATTTTTTACGTTCAACAATTAAATAAAACATTAAAAAATATTTTACATTAATTCCCGATACGTACGTGATCGTGGACGTTGCAGGATACCTACTGCAAGTTGTAAACAAATTTACCAAAAACCAACCAATAAAATTTCAAAGGTCTTTTTTTTTTCTTTTTCCTAGAAAAAAAAAACCCCCAGTAATTTATTGAAATGTGTCGTGGCAGATGTGAGAGTACAGATGTCGTCTCACTCTAAAAGTCCGAAATTGCGGTTTTTACACGTTTGTGATACTAATGGCGTACCATTTTATTACGTACAAATCAGAGGCTTTTGTATTCTAGTGTGTACACACTCCCCTCCACTATATAGCCTTTATTTATATGATCTTTTTCACGTCAGCGTATATAGATAAGACGGGGGAGAATTTAGATTTATTTCTTCAACCTCAGCCGATCCTCATATAATTATCATCCACAATCCTCAAATCTTCTTCTTTCCCTCTGTTTTCTTATACTGTGTACGTACGTGTTTGTTTGTTTGTTTATGAGCAGCTCGTTGGCATTCGTCTGAGATTAGGATTATATAACAACCGCTCTGATCCATCACTTGTCTTTCCAGTGAAAAACAAGCAGTCTATTGATATAGGAGCTTTAGAACAATCGTTACACTATATATATTACCGCAAGTTGGGCTATTTTGATTGTACGCTTACGTAACGGCAATTTATTTGTTGGGAGTGCGACTTTAGATATTTGATAGAAGTGGAGTCATTCGAGACAAATGAAAATTCTATAGTAGGCTACTAGCCTACCATTCGTAACTTTTAGAAGATTGAGTCGATAAATTGCGGTTGTTCTTTTATTTTATTTTGGTTTTTTTTTTGTCCACGTTTTTGTTTGCACAAAGATAACTGAGTTGGTTATGATAATAAAGTTTGGCTTATTAAAATAACTCGGGGGGTTTATTTGCGTTCCATGGAAAAGCTTGATTTGTATTGCTTTTAGGTATTACGCTGAATTATTGTAGTATATACGGTATTATATGTCGTGGTATTAATAATTAAATCTTTGTTTGTTTTTATAAGAGGAAATAATTGTGCGGGTGTTGTTAAGAAAAATGTTAATATAAAAGTTAATTTTATTGCGGGTTTTTAATAGTTGACAAATCATAAACGTGGGAATTTGGTTTCGCTTAAACCTGATTCAATTAAAATTGGTGGACAAAAGTAATAAAACGAGTTTTTATTAATATTTTTCAGGGTTTATGTTATGTATACACAAGGGTACATGGTTTATGATTTCAAAAATAGCAAAAACTTAGGTAAAAAGCCTCTCAAAAATATTTCAAGTTTCAATTTAATATTTTTTTTATTAAAAAAAATTTGTATTTCGTTATTTACTTTTTTTTTTTTTTTCCAAATATCTTAGATAATATTTTTTCAAAAATTTTATAACTACTTTTCAAAACTCAAGATATATTTTTTTTATTTATATTGAATTGAAATCAATGGATCCGTAAGTCGTTAAATAAATGTCAATTAATTTTGACGACATAAAATTTTATCATTAAGTGGATTTAAGTCACCGACCTTTAACCTAATATTGATGCGTCGCACGCCTGGTTACGGGGGGTGAAAGAAGAACTCTTATAATATACAGTATAATATGGGCACATTTCACTTAGCAATAACTTACACATGTCTTTTGAGATATCGTTATCTGAAAATAGACCGGTGTAAAGACAATAGAAGAAGATGAAGAAAGAAAAAAGAAAGCTCAAATAAAGTTTCTAGATAGAGTGCGAGATTTTTATACGACTTCTTTTTACAAAGATAAAAATTTTATTGGCTCGGATCTGTCGAAGACGAAAAACCTAACTTCAATTTATGTTTGGAAGGCATTTGTTGATATTATTAACGTCTTACACGCCGCGCGATACACTTTTTATATCGGGTACTGTACAACGAATCACTCTATCATTCGTTTACGGAATTATTTATTATTGCTGGAATCGAACTTTTTTTTTTATTGCTAACGGTTGGCAATCATTTCGAGACGTACACCATCCCCAAAAACTTTACTGATCGATTTTTTTTTTCTTCTTCCCATCGCTCGCAATTTTACATTCGACGTTGTAATTAATTTTTATTGCTGAGTTTATTTCTATCGGTAGAATTTTATGTTGTGTAATTATTTTTGTAAGAGGACAAAATTGTTTACCTTTGCGTGAGAGACTATTCTCACTAAAACTTAATAATAACAATAATATTGTAAAACACATAATTGGTGGATGCATGTTTTTAGGCTTTTGAAGGATTCATATCATAAAATAGCTTTTCATTTTCGTTGTGTTAACATTGCATTCCCAATTTTTTTGTCCGCTTATTCCGATTTTTGTTTTACATAATTACAGCGTCCGTTTTAAACAGGAATATTACTCTAATATTGGTGTTTGGATAGTTGGTGACATGGTGTGCGCTTTAACTATGATACATAGAGCTCGAGTTCACACCAACTATACAAATACTATGTTCTTTTAATGACTAATTAAATTTACATTGTGACATTTTTTTCTATTCTAAGTTTTTTTTTTGATAATTATATTAGATTATACAGTACGTGCGTAACGAAAACTGACAGAATAACCTTTTCGGTTTTTTGTTTGTTTATTTAATTAATGAATTTTGGATTTACTTTTAGAAAACAAAAATAATTTTTAGAAAATGAGCAAAAGCTATCATTAAATACCCCTACGTAATTATTATTTCAAAGCAAGTAAACTTAATTCCTTCCACTTTTTTATTTATTTATTTTTTGTACTTTTTATAAATCAATAAAGCGAGAGAGAGAGAGAGAGAGAGAGAGAGAGAGAGTTTGTATTTAAATATGAGATGTTTGGGTGGATTTTATATATTAAAAAAATATATTAATACTTGCGGTACTTTTTTTTTCTACGTACAATATTCTACTCACTACTTAGGTACTTTTCGCTGCCCCACCCTGTATTAATTAAAAAACAACATTTTTGCTTAATTAGCTGTCACGTGAATTTCGTGAAACTGAAATTTTCATTCCTTATCTTACGTGACAGTTAATTATGAATTTTTTTGATTGCATTTATTTTTTATTATTATTTTTATTTCTTATATTTTTATGTGACTAATAGTAATTGTAAAAGCAATCAAAAGCGAACAGTGTAAATGTCTCTTTGCTTTTTTTATTATTGTCGCCGATGTCGTGCGTATTTGTAACTAATATCCAGTGTAGATTTAGGAATGAAAGAGCAACTGTCGTGAATCGGAGCACAAATTGGAATTTAAGCAAAGATATCGGATACATTTCATTATGAGAAAAAGTCACCTAAACGCTTTCTAGCGTGTACTGTGTTTGTCTGTAGGCAAGCCGGATATTTGCTTGTAATTTATTTCGGTATCAGGGATAGTAAGTTATAGCGTTGTAACCGACTGCATGCAGCGTTACACACGTTGCAATACCAGACACATCATTGAAATGAACATATTGCTTTTTTTCTTTCTTTTCTTTTGTTTCGTTTTTTATTATTATTATGTTACGATACATTTCTTTTTGCTATACACAGTATATATATTTCTTATATCCGAATCTCGTACAGTTGTGAAACTCGTATACAACACACGCGGTGGTTTCATTTTCTTTATGTATCATCTTTGTTTATTATCTCAGCGTACGTGTAGGTTATAAGTCATTTTTAGTACATATTCGGATTTCTCGTATATTAACTGCGAAAGTAGTGCATAAACCACTATATAAAAATGACAATGCTGGAAGAATACTAGTGCGCGCATTTTCTCCAAGTCTGCAACTGCAGTTGTTTTAAGTTATTTCTTTCTTCCTCTTTTTTTTTTTTAACGAAAAATTTAATTTGTTATTTGGGTATTGTCTTATAATTAAGTGAAAATTACTAAAAACGGTTGTAGTTTAAAAAAAAATTATTTTAAATGAATTCTAGAAAGGGTGTGTTTATTGGCAAGTCAGGCTAGGAAAAAACTTTTACAGCACATATTTAAATAATAATTTCTAAAATTTTATTTGCAGACTCGTTTTTCAAAAAAAAAATGTTTTAAAAGTGTATTTTGAGACATTCGGTTGAAAGCTTTGAGTATAAAAGCGAATTTTTGTTTTTGTTTATTTTATTTTTTTTTTTCGTTCTTAATACTCATTGTTATAATTACGCGCACAAAAAATATGTCTTCTAATATTTGAAACAACAAAGACATTTATAAATGCATTTTGTTGATTAGGTTTACTGATATAGTGTTCCCGTATATTAAAGAGCTCATTAAGCTAATGCAATTAGGTTTTTGACTGCGGAACTTTGCATAAGTCGTTTCTTTTTATTATTAACTTTTTTTTTTGTGTGTGTGTTCGTACAACGTACGTTTATTATATTTGTTTGTTCTCGGGCATACTGTATATTTGCGTGAGTGATTTTTGAAATGGAAAGCAATTGCTGTTTACTTGTTGCGGGGGATATAATAATATCCGTGTACCACAACGCGTCATTCTATTAATATTACAACATTTTTTGCTGAACTTTGAAAACTTAAGAGATGCTGTAAGTTTAAGGGTATTTGATTTTAACCTTAAATATAATACGTAGACATAGTTAAACCTATATTTTTATTCGCGCATCAAAGGAGAAATAATAAATAACAGTGATTCAAAAGCAAAGCAATCATTGCAAAAATTGCTTCTTTTTTATAGATGAATTCCTGAGCATTTCTATTTACGAGAAGGTAGCTTTTTTTTTAACTTAAAGATTTGTAAATAAAAGTAAAAATGTAATTAAATGACTTTAATATTTATTGCTATCTAATATAATCAACGACTATATGGAAATTGGTTTGTACTTTTAGCAATAATGATTGGGAAACATTTGGTTAACTGCGATGTAATTGCGTCTTCATCGCTTTCTCATCTACAGAGCAGCGCTGAGAATTTTTGCCCTTCGAATTCTATTTTTATTATCTTTGAGCGTTATAAATTGCTGTATACAATGTATGCAGCGTAATTAATAACGGGGCTTGAGCGTAAAGTTTGATGGTGACTGACGTTTCCTCGAAGAACCAAAGCACTTCAATTTAATGCATGATGTAGCACGCGTTCATTTTATATAAATCTGCCGAGTATATAAGTACTAGTTAGATTTCTCTCATGGCTATAGAGAGAGAGATACGCTCTTAAATTTCCCCATCTGTACATGACATATCATACAATATATACCGGTACATGTATTATAGAAAAGAGTTCATTCGTCCAAAATTCCGGTATATTATTTTCTAAAACGATGGGTGTCAATTGAGGCGGTCTTCGGATCTATATAAACATAACATCTTTCACATTTATTCAATCTTTCACATCCTGTTCCAAATTGAGAGAAGAAGAAAGATATATACGGGGCTGAATATCACATTCATTTCCAACTTCTCGGCGTCAACGTTTTCTTTCACATTAACAATTTTTGCTGTTGATGTTGTTAAGTCAACTTCACGTCAAATTAGTCATTTACAATTGCTTTCGTCAGCTTTTCAAACTTTCATCTTGCGATTCTTTGATATTATTTTTGTCGCTCGAAAGGTTATTCACTTTTAACTATGACTGAAATTTTCTAGTGACGGATACGATTTTAATAATTTTTTTTTCTCTTCTTCTTCATAAATCTGTTTATAGATATTAATTGGGTATTTAATATTTCGTTTTTATAATTGATTATTTCCTGCATAAAGCATATTTGCAAATTGGGTAATTTATGTAATTGCTCATTGGATGTAGTAGGGAAAATTGTGTGCGAAAGTCATTAATATGACTGGTGATCTCTAATCATAATAGACAGCAGTAATTGCATTTGTGTAGAAAAGCAATTACTGTACTGTATAATACTGTTGGAATAATTTATTACTTTTTTTTTATGAGTTTTAGTAGTCTTAATTTTAACTTTGAATAACTGCACCTTAATTATACTTAATAATGTTTGGATTGATATACTTTTACGTGGTAAAAAAAAATTCTCATTTAAGCCAATTGATTGTTGGTACTTTTTTGCTTCATATTTGAACTCGGTTTTTGCTCGAATTTAGCAATCAGTTAAGTTTTATATTTATTTTGTTTTTTGGCTTTGGTAAAAAAAAAAAAAGTTTTTGGTGCCGAATAAATGGTACCGGTACCGTTGAAAATTATATTTATCGATACATGTACTAGCAATATGTGCGAGTTGTGCATCTGCTGCGTGCAGAGTTTTTATCAAATTTGTCTTTCTTGTACTGTACTTCCTACTTTTTCACCCTCACGCAAATCCCAATTTTTGATCAAATCATCTGTTTAGGATATAATAATATACGACTTTCATGGTTTCAAAAATTCTATTAAATTGGATTTACTTCTAACTCTGTGCTTCCTACTTCCTGAGGGAGTTGGTTTGTAATCATCGCGAAAAAAATATTCCGTACGTGCTCGATATAATATATATATTTTGGGAAATATGTTTTTATTTAAAAGTAAAATAATGTAAGTGCCGTTGAGCTTTTATTTTTAACGATATAAAATTTTTTTAAAAATAATATCTGAAATTTTACCGTGAATAGTAGAGAAAACTCCCCCTATACGCGACATTCAGCGTGCATTATTGCATTGCCCTTACACCTAATATAAGGGGTAGCTTTCTAATTTTTCTTTCTTCCGTTGAAACGATTCGGGTAAATCTTATTTATGGTAAAATAATTTTATTTACTTATATATACTGTTTTTTTTATTTACTGTACTGTATAAAGTAATATGAAACTGTTTTTGATAGGTTAGAATTACATGCTCAGCTTGTTTTAACGACGTGTGTTTTTTTTTATTTTGGCAACACTTTTTTTTTTTCTTGTAGAAATGCTGCATTATACATTTATTTAAATAACTGTAATATCGATTTAAGATCAAAATATGCGGAATATTGGATTTATGCAAAAAGAAAAAAAAAAAACCCAAGTATGAAAACAGTCAATAGGGATCGAGGAAAAGTCATTAAGTTATTTTCATGCGTGCATCGAATTTATTTCTGACTTTTTATGTGCTGCATATTTCGCGTATATTATATTTATATTTTCTTTTGAGATATTTTAAAGTTCGTGGTTATCTGCATGAAAGATTTTGTAAGAGAAGCTATAATAAACATGTGTATATTTTTGTGATGTCATTGCTCGCATACTTCTGGAGTATAATCATAAAAAGTTGGGTTGGCAGTTCGAATGAATAAGATGGATGAGATGACAGAATGCATATAGATATTTTTTTTTTATATATACAGTATATGCGTTAGATATTTCTTATTCGACATTCACTCTTTAACTTAGGTATATTTTGGTAAGGGTATAATCTTGTCCATGTGGGCGATGTATGCGTTTGACATTCACAAAGCATAGTCATGATCTCGATCAAGTTGAATGTCCCGCATTAACGGACGATAAGTTACTGTACACTTTGCACCGTTTTCTTTTATTTATTATTTGTATTAAGTTAAAGTTTTATTTAAAGTAGGCCTATTAAGAATAGTTTTTACTCAGATGTAAAGTTGACACGAAAAACTTTTTGTAATTTGGTGGCACCGTGTACGCACGAACTCTGTAACCTAGGAATATTTTAAATTAAGGCACTTGTTTTCGGTTTTGTAGTTTATAATTACTACTACTGTAGTTTATAATATAAGTATTAAAGTACTGGTATAAAAGGATTAAGTGTTAAATATTTTGCTGAATATAATGATATTATTATGTTGATTTATTTTTTGCATTTATTATTTACTAAGAGAAAATGCTTATTTTATATAGGTACGTGCAATGCAAGAATTTTGTCAAGCAACAAAAGAATATTGTCCCGCAGGACCAGCTGGACCATCGGGAATGCCAGGTGATGAATAATATTATAATAAAAGTTTTATTTTAAAATTAAAAGAATGTGTGTGTGTGGCGAAATGCACAATAATATAAAATACATGTACACTGTACTGTATTTGTATTTTTGTGTTATTATTATAATTTTTATGTTTTATTTTTTTTTAATGTATTTTGCATTGAATTTAATTTATTGACTTTTTTTTTTAAAAAAATTCATAAATTTTTAATCTTCGCCGGTGTCAAAATTGTTTTGTGAATATGCATTTATTATTATTATTTTTTTTTAATTATAAAGGGTTTCCGGGTGAAAAAGGAGTAAAAGGAGAACCTGGCGATTTAGGCTATCCTGGTGATAAAGGTGAACAAGGACCGCCAGGTTACCCTGGTTTACCGGGACCCAAAGGCGCCAAAGGTAGCATAGTCTACTAAACAAATATACGCTCGATGAATTTTTAATTTTGTTTATGGGATCATAATATTAATAATTGTTAGGCGAAATGGGAGCTAATGGACTAGATGGTTTAGAAGGTATTCCTGGAGCTCCGGGCTTAGATGGCATTCCAGGTAATGATGGAACTAACGGTCTTCCAGGCAGAAATGGAACTAATGGAGAACCGGGAAGGCCAGGAGTTAATGGAAATCATGGTAAACATTTTAGAATTTGAAATATACCACTAAAAATCTCTTCGTATCTTCAAAGCGATTAAGCAATTTTCTGGCTTGTTTTTTTAGGTATTCCTGGAATGGATGGTCCAATAGGGCCCAAGGGACCGCAAGGTCCTATAGGTAATGTTTGCATTTGTCTTTAAATTATTTCAAGCAAACTACATGTATGCATTAATTACTATAAGGATTAACTGGACCAAAAGGAAAAAAAGGAGCAGATGGAAAACATGGAAATCCCGGTAAAAAATAAAAAAACACTCTTTATAAACGTTAAAAAAGACAAGTTTTAAATTGCGGTACATTTTTCTTGTATAGGTAAAGCAGGAGTTAGTACATACTTAATTAATGGTACAAAACCGGAAAGTTTACTCGGTAATTTTACACAGTACTAATTAATCGATTATTGTTTTGATGTAATTTTTGAAATACGGTAACATTTTAATTTTTTAAGTACCACCTTCAATTGTGGATAAAAGCATTGGCAAAGTGATTTCAGTCCGTGAAGGTGGAAATACACAACTTCATTGCTCTGCAGCTGGTAAACCAGAGCCAACTGTGATATGGCGTAGAGAGGATGACCGCCCTATAATTAGCGGAAAATGGGAAAGTAAGAACTTTTTTTAAGTTTTTACATACGGTATTTTTTTTTTTTTAAAGAAGTTTATTATTTAATGTGACAGTCAGCTCTGTTACAAGCACCATTATAGAATTTCCATCGGTCCATCGAGAACATTCTGGTAGATATCTTTGCATTGCTTCAAACGGAGTTTTTGCAGAAGACTCTATGGCTTTAACTCTGGAAGTAAACTGTAAGTTTCAATTTAAGTAAATCTGAAAATAAGTTGATAATAATTATTTTATTCGTAGTTCCACCATACATAAAAATTCCTCACTCTGGATACGGCACCATTAACGGCAATTTTGCGTTTCTGGAGTGTCAAATCGAAGCTTTTCCGATATCTATTAACGATTGGTCAAAGGAAGACGGCCTAAGAATTGAACACAGTCACAAGCATATAATTACTTCAACTTTAAATAATTATAAAGTTTATTTGACTTTAAATATTACTAATATTACTCCAAAGGATTATGGTCGATATATTTGCAACAGCAGAAACGCTTTAGGCAATAGCAGCGCTGCTGTTGAAGTTTTTGGTGAGTGATATATATATTTATATACCGTATATTAATTTTTATATAATATACTGTTTATAAAAGAAATTATATGTTTTTAGAAATTGATCGAAGTCACCCAGGACCAAGGCCCCATGGACAAGATTCAACTTCTGGAGAAGGCAAAATATAACTAATAATAAAAAAGAATGTTTAATTAAAAAGTAAACGTCTATACAATCTTAGCTCCTCCACCACACGTTAGTTTGCCGAATTTATGTCCTATTTCGCCGCCTTGTCCAACTTGTCAACCAAGTATTCCAACATCAAAAAGTCGATATTGTCCCGATCGAAGTAAACCAATTGTTCATTTTATTTAACGGTGAATTTTTAAACAAAGCAATTATTTTCGTGTCACAGGCGGTCAAGATGTATACTTGGCACATTTATTATGGCTTGGATCAAATAAATCGTCTAAAGATTTGCTTCCAAGAACGATAAGTAAATTATTTTAATTTTAGTAGTTAAAGCGTTACTATTTAATGTGCCAAAACATTTTTCTTAGATTGCCTTTTACATCAAGTTGGTACTCCAGTGTATAATCGATACACGAGTTCAACTTATGGTACTTGGATGATGGATCCATATCCTCCAAACGATCAGGCCAAAGAAAAATTTTGGGTTACGCGTCACAACGATTCGTACCACTTGTACGAATATGCTAACAAAACTTATTACTGGAAGGACAACGCCACAGATATTCACACATTGCCTTTTCCATTTAGAGTAAGATATATTTTTTTTGTAATAACTCATAATTTAATTTCTTTTAAATTTTGATTAGGGTAACAGCCATGTTGTCTACAATGGATCTTTTTTCTACCATAAAGACAACGACATGTCAATAGTTCGCTTTGAATTAAATAAAAATAATCATCCTAAAGAGATGATTGTGCCCAATGTATCATATACGGGAGAAGAAAATTATCTTTATACTACTCAGTACAATTACGTGGATTTTGCGGTTGACGAAAATGGAATGTGGCTCGTTTACGGTATTCAAGATAGCAATAATACAATTATTTTAAAATTTGATCCCGTTGCTATGACGCCCCAAATTTTGTGGAACATCACTTTAAATCACCGTGGCTTTGGTGATATGTTTATAGCGTGCGGAGTTTTATACGGCGTTTCATCCGTCTATCTTTGGAATGCCCAGATTAGTTTCGCTTACGACTTATATCAAAACAGTGTGTTAGACGTGAAAATCGGATTTTCAAATCCTTTTAAAATGAACACGATGGTGGGCTATAATCCCAGAGAGCAGATTCTCTATAGTTGGGATCGAGGACATCAATTAACCTATCCCATCAAGTTTATTAGTTTGGATGATGGGGCCACACCAAAGCCTAACGGAGCAACAAAATCAACCGACATGCCAAATGAGACTCGATAACTGCAAGTTGTTTCATGTTTGTGTCTTTTAATGTTAACGATGGTTATAAGTGATCTATTTAAGATTTTAAGTTGATTTTACTACGAAAATTAGAGGCGATTGACGATTTGAATTTGATACAAAAAGATTTTAATATGGATAACTTATAGAAATAAAATTTGTTAAAAATTTCTTACTATATATGGTATATTAAATAAAATGTCAAAAACTATTTCATCGTTTCCAAAATCATTGCATTTAATTTTTTTTTTTTTTTTAAAAAAGCAACTAATAAAAAATATGAAATAAAAACTGGCATAAAAAATTAGGGATTGAGCTGCTTTTTCATTGTTAATTTTTATGTGAATAAAATTTATTTCTTTGAATTGATTTTTGCTCCTCCAACCAGACAGAGCCTTCTGAAAGTCCAGCTGAGAATGTTAGGTGACGATTATACGGTAATGTATTTTTATACTGTTTATTTATTTATTTTATAAATTTTTTTTTCCCGAAATTTTGTTTTATTTTACATGGTTTTACTTACCTGTACCAAGTTTTGATTGAGCCAATTTAAATTTAAATCACCCGCGTTGAGTCAAGCGTGCGAATTCAACTGACGATGACGTAGTTAATTATTAGCCAATCACATGCCTCGCCTTAGTTAATTCGCCATTTTGGATTGTAAGCGCCAAGCGTGATTTTCGCACATGTTCGCGATGTACTTCGGCAGGTAATTTTATGTCAAATTAACGCTATTTTGAAGCTTTTCGGAATGACATTGTGTACAGAACAGAACTTAATTTATTTTTAATGGTCTTATAATTATTAAAATATGAATATAACCAGGTGCGATCCAGTTTTCTTTGGCAAGCTTGCGAGCCAACGCCATACATTTTGTAAAAGTTTTGGAAATAGACTTTCAGCTCGCTATAATTCTTCAAACGCGAGTGACGGTGAAGATGTTCGAAGAAACCAAATGAATATACAAATGTTGTATTCCACATTGCATAAACAAATATTTAAAGATAGTTCCTCAACCGCCGCCAAATCTGCGAATCATATCGATGAAGCCAAAGCTAAAATTTGCATCGAATCGTTGAAAAAGCACGGGTTATGGGGGAAAGAATCCTCTCCGCGCTCGATGGTAGATTTAAAAATTCCTGATTTATACGGGAATAATATGGACGAGCATTTTCGGGAAATTGCTGACAAGCAATCTTCTAAATATAGGAGTTTGGGAAACGATTTAGCCAAATCGAAGATACCAAAGGCTCCAACTTCATTCGCATTTAAAGTATTGGATTCATTTTCATTGTTACCGTAAACGTACAGTGTATTTTTTTTTTACTCGCAATTATTATTTTACAGACTGGATGGACTAAATATAATATTGATGGTACATGGGAGGCTGTAGATTACCCGGATGAAGATGCTTTAATATTTGACGTTGAAGTTTTGGTGACTGAAAGTCCTTTACCAATTTTGGCAACCGCAGTTTCTTCGACAACCTGGTAAGTTGTATATTATTTTAATTTATTTAGATTATTATATTGTGTAAATTGTAATTTATTTGATGCTTAGGTATTCTTGGTGCAGCGCTCGATTAGTTGAAGAGCGATGTACTTTATCTCAGAAATTTGGTCTCAACGATTTGATCCCTCTTGAAACTAAGCATGGGCAAGTTAAAGCTCTCAAGAATGCGAGAGAAAAGTTAATTGTTGGACATAATGTCGGTTATGATCGTGCTAGAATCAAAGAGCAGTATCTTATTCAGGTTGGTATAATAAATAATATTATGCTAAATTTTGATAAATTGAGTGTGATTTTTAACTTTTGTAGGGAACAAAAACTAGATTTGTTGATACTATGTCACTTCACATTGTTACTTCTGGTTTAACGGGGTTGCAGCGCGGATTGTTATTGGGAGAAATGACCGGTAATATTTTTTCGGTTTAAAACGGTATTGCGATTGAGATATATTCATTGTGAAATTTTAATTAGGAAGTAAAAGAAAAGACATAGAAGAAGCGAAGGCTAAAACGAGAGGTCCACCGGTTAAAAATTGGATGAAAGTGGGATCGTTGAATAATTTAGCGGATGTTCACAAATTGCATTGCGGGAAAAAAACTCTGGATAAAGAAGATGTGCAAATTTTTGTTAAGGGGCAGTTAATTGATGTGCGAAAGAATTTTCAAAAATTGATGACTTATTGTGCTAATGATGTGACGGCAACTTTTGAAGTTTTTCAAGTTTTATGGCCATTATTTTTTAAGAGGTAAGATTAATATAATAAATTATGGGTTTTTTTTGGGGTTTGGCGAACCTTTTTTTGATTCATTTTTATTTTGAACAGATGCCCTCATCCGGTTACATTCGCTGGTATGTTGGAAATGAGCGTTGCGTATTTGCCAGTAAATAGCAATTGGGTGAAATATTTAAACAATTCTCAAACTTCATTTGACGACTTGCAGAGTGAACTTAAACTTATGCTCATGGGGTTGGCTAATGACGCCTGCGAACAACTTCAGCATAAATGGTTCATAGTTATTTGCATTAATTACAGTAATTTAATATATCATCATTAAGTAAATATTAAAATTTATTTATTTTATAGCTATCGCAATGATGTTTGGTTATGGGACTTAGACTGGTCTGTTAAAAATATGAGAACTAAAAAAATAACTGAAAAGAAATTCAAGACAGATGAATCTAGCACAAAAACATCGCAAGTAAAAAATTATTTAGTTTATTTTATAAATGTTTTTCTAAACATATTTTTAGACAGTAGATGAATCTGTAGCCCTGTCGTCAACTATAAAGAATACTCTTAAAACTGTAGAGAATTTGTACGTTAGGCGACCTAATTTAGCTGGTTATCCGGTCTGGTATAGCGATTTATGTCCAAAATATTCAGAAGATGAAGATTGGATTCCAGGTCCAACTTTAATTAGTCCCCAAATGCAAGTATGCATCCCCGAAAGGGCTATTTTAATGGGTCTTATAAGTTAAATTGTTTTAGGTTGTGCCTAAATTGTTGAGGCTAACATGGGATGGTTATCCTTTGCATCATAGCAAAATTAATGGTTGGGGTTATCTTGTACCTGGTAAACCGATTAAAGCAACTTCGATTGAAGAATCTCATACCAAGGAGAAAGCTCCTACGTTCCCTTATCCATTTTTGTAATGGTACTTTTAATTTTTTTTTTAATTAAATTTTAACATTTTGTAAATTGCAGAACCCATAAAAATGGCAAAGTTAACACGCAATCTTTAGACAACAACTCAAATAGTATTTCGGAAAATGGTCAGGCTAATGCAGTTGATCTTGATAAACTATGGGAGAAGATTTTGGATGGTTCGGCAGATGCATCAGAAGAGTCAATGATGTGGACATTAATATCGGGAGAGAAAGAAGCGAAAAAAAAAAAAAAAGTATAAAATATTACCGTAATTCTTGTTTTTTTCTAATATCTAAAGATCAGCCTTTTTTCTTAAAAGTGCATGTAAATAAGTAGTAGTAATTGAATTGCAAGATGTTTTAACAGGTAAATTCTCGAGCAGGGAGTGACTCGGGATCTCCATTTCACAGCGGTAATGGACCTTATTTAGATGAAAATATTCCCGGATGCTGGTTTTATAGATTACCACACAAAGTACGTTAGTTTAAAATTCTATAGGTTTTGTAATTTCATCGTAATACTTTTTAATAAAGGACGGTCCCAACAATAAAGTTGGGAATCCGTTAGCAAAAGATTTTATAAATAAAATTGAAGATGGCACACTTCGCTCAATTGCTGGGGAAAATGCGAACGCAGCGCTTAGATTAAGTAAAATGATTTCTTATTGGAAAAATGCTCACAAAAGAATAACGTGCGTATTTTTTTTTTTTTTACGGAGTTTGTGTTTTATTAAAATCTTATTTTAGATCGCAAGTAGTCGTGTGGTTAAAGAAAGGTGAACTTTCCAAAGTAATATCTGAAAATGCAAAATTTGAAGATGATCAATATTATGGTGCCATTTTACCTTCAATTGTTACGGCGGGTACTGTTACTCGCCGTGCTGTTGAGGCCACTTGGATGACTGCTAGTAATGCTTATGTATGAGATAATTATTACAATTAAATTTAAAGATATAAATTGTTCTCAAATTCATATATTTTTTTTTTACATTTATTTTAAGGTTGATCGTGTTGGAAGTGAACTCAAAAGCATGATTCAAGCTTTTCCTGGTTATCGATTCGTCGGTGCTGATGTTGATTCTCAAGAATTATGGATAGCAGCGATCTTGGGAGATGCTCACAGTGCTGGATTACATGGTTACTCGAAGATAAAAAAAATAGATTTGAAAGTTTTTGTTTTTACTATTACGGTTATTATTATTTTAGGTTGTACAGCGTTTGGCTGGATGACTTTACAAGGGAAAAAGAGTCAAGAAACGGATATGCACAGTTTAACAGCAAAAACAGCTGGAATAACAAGAGACCAAGCTAAGGTTATGAATTATGGAAGGATTTATGGAGCTGGAGAAGCATTTGCTAGTCGTTTATTAATGCAATTTAATCATCTCCTCACTCCTGAAGAAGCAAGAAATCGTGCACAGAAAATGTATTCTACTACAAAAGGCATCAAAGGGTAATTAACAATAATTATTTTGAATTAAACTTTTCAATGAAATTAAATACCGGTAATGTTTAACTTTTCAGGTATATTTTAAATGAGGAAGGAAAGAAATTATATAATTCGCTGGTAAAGAAGTCTAATGTTAAAACTGAAGATTCTATAATTTTATCCAAAAAAGATGTCACGTTTTTATTAAGGGAGGCTCAAGGGTATAACAAATTAAGCTTTGTTTTGAAGTATTTTTATTTATTTTTTTTTAATAGCTATTTGGCTTTGTCTGATATCACTAACGGTCAAGTTTGGATGAATGGTACTGAATCAGCCATGTTTAACAAGCTAGAAGCTATAGCTAACTCTCATGAACCTCGTACACCAGTACTTGGCTGTCGCATTAGCCGAGCGTTGGAACCATCATATGTGTTGGATAACGTAAATATGAACAACCTTAATAACACCGTAATTTTTTTCCTATAATTTTTTATTTTAGTTTATAACTAGTCGTGTTAATTGGGTTGTTCAAAGTTCAGCCGTTGATTATTTGCATCTTATGCTGGTGTCAATGAGATGGCTTTTCGATCAATATGATATCGATGGACGATTTTCTATTAGCATTCACGATGAAGTTCGATATTTAGTTAAAGACGAAGATTGTTATAGAGCGGCGTTAGCTTTACAAATTACGAATTTATTAACTAGAGCAATGTTTAGTTTCAAGTTAGGAATGAACGATTTACCTGAGGTAAAAATTAATACTGGTATTTTAAAAATTTTTTTATGGCATCGACAACGTAGTGATTTTTATTTACAGTCGGTAGCATTTTTTTCATCGGTCGATGTTGACTCTGTTCTTCGGAAAGAAGTAAATCTGGAGTGTGTAACTCCTTCTAATCATCTTGGCCTTCAAGCCGGTTATGGAATTTTGCCTGGTACGTGATTAATAAATTAAAATTACGATTTTTCCATTTAGTAGTTATAATCCACGTATTTCAGGTGAGTCGCTTGACATTTATAAAATATTAGAATTTACCAAAGGATCTCTTAAAAAAAGTGTTGGTAGCAACTCTGATAAAATGGTGAGTACTAATTAAATAATTAACAGCATTGTGGTTGTAACTGCAATTTATTATAATTTACGAAAGTTTAACTTGTAATTTGCGTTAAAAATAAATTTTATTAACAATGTAAATCTCTTTCTTTATTGAATTTTAAGTAACTTTCATGTTATTTTAACCAGCGGATTTTTAATTTAAAAGTTGGTGGGCGTTTCATACTTGTTTGCGATTGGACGATATTTCGTGCCATATTTTGCGAAATGTTTAAAAACAGTTGACATTTTGTTCTACTCTTTATTGTTCTTCTAATTTTGTTAATTGTTTTGAAAAGGATTTAAGGAAATTTCATGTAATGATAGCAAATAGGCTACAGTAATATTATGTTGTATTTATATATTGTAAGGTTTTGAAAGTATTCGTGCGGTAGGAGCACCGTTGGTAGAAGTACATTTAGATGGTTCAAAACCGCGTAATGATGCAGTATTATTATGAGGAGCGTTTCGATGGTAATGTTTGTTTTCTTTGGATTTATTCTTAATAAACTTAAAGTTATAATTCATGCTGTAGATTTCTTGGAGAATTATTTTGTCAAAAATCACAGTGACGATTTGAAAAACATACTTAAAGCTCCCGATGTCGGAAAACATTATGCAGTTGTTATCGAGTAGGCTAATATGATTTGCATTATTATAAATTACGCACATAAATATGTCATTGCTGTACTAAAATTTTAGACAAGTTATAAATGGATAATTATGTTTCATTTAATTTAGGACGCCGTTGTTATTTGAGGATTGTTTGGAATTGCGAGACCTTTTACCGTCTTATCCAACAAAAGTGTTTCCTCACTTTGATAAAATGCTTCACAAAGCCATGCTTTTCGTATATGAGAAATGTCTTCAGAATGATGAAATGGTATGTCTTCTGATTGCATTTTGATGAATATGAAATTTTGTAGAATTTTTCTTAAAGACTTTAAAAAATAATCTTCATGCTCGAATGAGAGGAATGATTTTCTACCAGGATTTGCATCGAAACGTTATTCCAAAGTCTACTGATGTGGGTTCATTAATTTTGATTTCTGGTAATTTTTGTTAAGATTTTTTTTTACTGACAAGTCGTATCATAGAAATTTCTCAACATTTGAAAATGAATGCTATATGATAGCTTACCTTAAAATTTTAAATATTGTTATTTAGGAATTATTGTTAGAACTTCCTCTGTTCAGCTTTTGCAATCATGGCAGGAGTACACTTGCACCTCGTGCAAACATAATTTTAAAATTAAGGTACTAAAATACGTTATTTAAAAATTTATTTTTTATTTAAATTGGGTTATACAACAGCGCTGATTGTTTTCAGACCGATGACGAACAATTTGATAAATTTAAAGGACGTATTAAATGCCCAAATCCAATAATTTGCTCGTCAACAAAGTTTAGTGGGAAAAATTCAGAAGGTTGTTGTTGCATGATGACATACAATTTCATGCGAACAGCGATAGAATTAATTTACAATGATTGTTTATTTAGATCCTGATAAATGGCGGGATTTTCAGAAGGTAAAACTTCAAGAGCGCGTTCAAGGTTTGTCAATTAGGGTGATTCCAAGAACCATTTCTATCATTTTGGAAGATGATTTGGTTGAAACGTGCAAGCCCGGGGACGATGTTACAATCGTGTAAAGTATTTACTTTAATTAATAAATAGAAATGCATTTTAATGGTTGTTCAATTAGCGGTATAATGTGTCGTCGTTGGCAGTCTTGCGGTGATGGAAATCGTTGTCACGTGCAGCATCAAATTAAAGCAAATCATGTACAAATTAATAACCAAAGATGTTTAACTAGTATTACTACCGATATGGTATATAAATTATTTTTTGTTTGTACCGTATAACGTTGTTAACTGGTATTTTTTTTTTATATATTATATTTAGCAACAATATTTTACTGATTTTTGGTTGGAGTACAAAAGTCGTCCTTTGCTGGGTCGAAACGAAATTATCCAGAGCTTATGCCCTCAGATATACGGCTTATATCAAATTAAACTAGCTATGGGACTAGTTTTAGCTGGTGGAGTAGCCAGAACAAATGAGAATGGAAGTAGAATTCGTGGCGAATCTCATATGTTATTAATTGGTGATCCAGGTATGTTAAAGCATAAACGTGACAAGCTTAAATACCGGTACTCCTTTTTTTTCTATTATAATGCTCTTTTTTATAACTTTAATTATTAGTACGTCATCTTCATTTCTGATAATTTTTAGGCTATTATAAGGTTTTAAAAAATCCATTTTTAGGCACAGGAAAATCTCAGTTTTTAAAATACGCTACTAAAATAATTCCTCGATCGGTGTTTACAACTGGTGTTGGAAGCACGTCAGCTGGCTTAACTGTATCAGCAATTAAGGCAAAATTGCAAACGTTTTTATCATAACTGTAATAAAACACTATTTTATAATAAATTTAGGATGGTGGAGAATGGCAGTTGGAAGCCGGAGCTCTTGTTTTGGCCGACGGAGGTTTATGTTGTATAGATGAATTTAATAGCATTAGAGAAAACGACAAATCAAGTATTTTGGAAGCAATGGAACAACAGACCATTAGCGTAGCAAAAGTATGTTAATTAAAATCATTTTAGGAAACGTAGTATTGTATTAATTTGTCATTGTTTTCAGGGAGGCTTGGTTTGTAAAATGAATTCAAGGTGCACGGTATTAGCTGCCGCCAATCCCAAAGGAAATTATGATGAAAATATAGTACAGTACTTAAGATCTTTTATCTAAATAATAATTCGTGTATATTTCAAACATTTATATTATATTTTCTAGCCAACATCTATAAATATTGCTATTGCGACACCTTTACTAAGTCGCTTTGACTTGGTTTTCATGATGTTTGATACTAAAAGTGAACAATGGGATCAACTAGTTTCAGAGTATGTTTTACTTGGACAACATGTTTACGGTTAATTATTTTTTTTCATTAGCCAACGTTTATTTCTAAACTTAAATGGTTTAATGATTTTTATTGATGTTTCTGTTACAGCTGGAGATGGATCGTATAAATTTAATATGGATTTGATGCAATCATATTTTAGTATTATAAAACAATTAAGACCAACTTTGGGCAAAGATGCTAATCTCATTTTACAGCATTACTATCTTGCTCATAGAAGATCTAATGATCGAAACGTTGCAAGAACAACTGTTCGTTTATTGGAAAGCGTTATCAGACTATCTGAAGGTATTGTTACTTAAGTTTAGATTGTGTTAAGAGTTTTATTTAAAATTCTAATGTGTTTAAGTAAATTGATTTTATTCAGAAAATGCCATTATTTAATTTTTGAATTTTTTTTTTAGCCCACGCTAAAATGATGTTTAGAACTGAAGTTTTAACAATGGACGCAATTTTTGCAATAATTGTTACTGAGGATTCTTTGGGTGTAAGTAGAGTAAAAAAAAAGTAAACTCTGTTAATAAGTAAAATAAAATTGCATAATTATGCATTTATAGGGCCTAGGATTGCTAGATCAAGAAAATGTTGTTCATACTAAGTTTCCTGATGATCCGGATGAACTTTATAAAATTCAAGGTATGCGCAAAGTTGCTGATTACGTGAATCCCACATCTTACATTTGTGTATCTTAACTTAGGAGAGATCATATTAAAAAAACTTGATCTTGAAGATATTTGGATTAAAGATTTTTCTGAAAAAACTTCTAAAAACGATATTGGTTGTTCGACTACACTTTTCGACAGTAATCCTGAAAGTTTATCGCAATTATCTACTCAAGCTTCTATCCCTACTAGTCAAAATTTAACGTTATTTGGAGAGCAAAACGATGAGCAGGATTCTGAAATAAGCAAGTGGACAATTAACGATACTCCAGAGCAAGAAATAAACAGAACAAAAGGTAAATTCATATTTACAATTTCTAACATGTTCTATATTCTACAGTAATAGCCTACCGGTAATAACTAATTTTAAAAGCTCTGATTTGCAAATTCATTTTAAAATACCAAAAAATGTTAAATTGATAAACCGATAAATGAAATAAGCAATTTTTTAAAATTGTTTTATTAATTTCTTTTAACTTTTTTTCAAGATGCCAATACCAATACATGTCGGCCTACTGCCAAAAATGTGGAAAGCAAGAAATTAGTCTTGTCTAGTAAAACTTTAACAAAGCTAACAGCTTTTTCATTCTCTGAACGAGATGATTTAATGAATAATGGCGATAGCAAACAAATTTCGGGCATCGGTGAAAATAAATTGTCTCAACAAAATGAAAAAAATTTAACTACAGGTATTTCCATCAAATCGGAGAATGCACAGAATGTCGTTCATGAGTTGCCAAATTCTTTTCATGATTTTGGTTGCGTTAATGAAAATGATTTAACTTTCGATTGGTTATAGATATTTATTTTGCGTTTTTAAAACAAATTATGCAATTTAGTTAAATTGGAGGAGGATTTTGTTAAAATGATGGTGTAAATAAAATAGTGGTGATCTTTTAAAAAGTTTTATTTTTTATTATAGATAAGTTTTACTATTATTATTTTATAATAGTTTAGAATTTTTTTTTTAAATAAATTAATTACAGTAAATACAAATATAGAAAAAAAAAGCTTGAAAAAAATTTTTTTTTTGTGCAAAACTGCGCATGCCTGCCATACCGGAAATAGTTGCAGTATACCGGAAAACGCGAATTATAAGTTGGTAAAGTGTTGGGAGTGGCCATTGCTGTTCGTACTTCCTAGTCGCGAAGTTGTGTTTTTAGATGTTAGAGAAATAATGCTATAAGATACGATTAATATAGTTTTAAATTTTATAACGAAAATGCCTCAAGAAGATGAAGTCGGGTAAGTTTTCCAACTATATAACGAGTTAATTATTTACGCGTTGTTCGGTCTAAAAATGCGAAATGCTTCAACAAGTGTTAAACGCATGGCTGTTTTTGCCACGTCACCATTCATTTTAAAAACGCAATGTTTCGCCGTTATTTACTAAATTTATCGAGTAGAAAGCTATTTAAAACCATAATGAATTACAAGTTCTTAAAAATCCCAAAAAAATTATCGCTCGAAATTCGTTCTCGTTGGAGTTAGTTTCGAAATTCCAAACAACCTGTAGCTTAAAAAACGAACGCTTATCCTTTTTCACATTCGATAGAATTTGGAACGTAATTTAAGACGTAGATTGTAATTGGTCTAATTAAATTAGTTGATTTAGTTTCCTCGTACGTTAATGTTTTATTTATATAAAAATTATTATTTTTTTTTTCTAAATGTGTTTTATATGAGTAGTGTATCGCGGTTGTTGTTGATGGAAACAAGGCTTAGTTCCCACGAAAAGACCCGCATGCCTACCACATAAATTAAAATTATGATGGACATTTCCTGGTTAATGAAAAAGCAATTAACTTAATATTTCCATGTATTATGTGCTCTATATTGCTTCCACTTGCTCAAATTCGGTAATAAAAAACGGGGTGCTATTTTTTTTTTTTTTGGAAGCGTAGACCGCATTCATTATTTAATTAAATGAATGTGTCGATAAATCTTCCTGGAAAATGGTGATGTAAAAAACACGGAACAAAAATTATTAATTTTATTATTAAAACTTGCGTCGAAAATTTATTTTGTGTTTTTAAATTTCATTTTTTAAAAAAAAAAATTTTTTCTGTGTTGGTAATAAACTTTTTGGACTTCCAACATAAAAAGTTAATATTTTTGAGCCGGATCTAGAGTAGGCTTTTAAAACAATAACAAGTCCAATGCAGTATTTTTTAAGAACCTAATTTTTTTTTTTTTGCTTTTGTTTTATCGTCTTCAAAAACTGATAAAAACGAAGACCAAGTTGCAGAGGTGAAATTTGTACTCGCTAATTACGCGAAGGTCTCGGCGGTATTAGCATTCTATTATTCTTGGGGAAGTTTTTAAATTGCAAAGGTGACCCGTAGATAACCTTTCTACTGTATGTTGAAAGTCAGGGATTTATTTTAAGACAAAAATGTTTCCTTCGGGAATAATAGGTACTTTAAGAATGGTGACGCTTTTATCCGGTTTCAGCTTGATTTTCATTTATCAATAATTTTACCTCGTGTTTGGACGAGGCTGTGTTTTCTTCAATAATTATTATAAAATATTAATATATTTTTTTTTTCTTCTAATTTTTAAAATTTAGGAAGATGTTTGTCGGTGGCCTTAGCTGGGACACAACTCAAGGTTTGTTTATTATTTTGCTTATATTTTTGGGTTTGTAATAATTAATCTAAAACATGTGACTTTTTCCAGACGCTTTAGCGAAATATTTTAGCCAGTATGGAGAAGTAGTGGACTGCGTCGTGATGAAAAATGGAGAAACTGGAAGATCTCGAGGTTTCGGTTTCGTGACTTTTAAAGACCCATCTAGCGTAGACCTTGTTTTAGCTAGTAAACCACATAACTTAGATGGAAGATCTGTAAGCATTCCTATTAAGTTTACGAAAACTATACTGTACGTGATTAACGGTGTTTTTTTTTTGAATAGATCGATCCAAAAGCATGTAATCCCCGAAGCTCTCATAAGGTGAGATCAGTTTTTTAACTCGTGGAAGTGTTTGATCCGAATTCAAACTGGTTTTTATCTGTTTAGGTGAAGAAAGGAGAACTTCCGAAAATATTTTTAGGAGGTTTACCGGCTAATATAACGGAAACTGATTTAAAATCTTATTTTGCTAAATATGGAAAAGTAAGCTCGTTGTTTACTGGAGGTTCACACTATTCTCGTTGATTAATAATTTTTGTTTTGCTTTTTAAAGGTTTTAGAGGTTGTTATTATGTACGATCAAGAACAAAAGCGACCCAGAGGTTTGTAGCGATAATATTATAAAAAAAGAAAAAGCATGGCTGAATTTTTAAAAATATTGGTGTTATAATTGTGTGCAATCATGTTTTGGAGAGAATTTGGTCACCTAATCGAAACAGGCACTACTGTAATATTTCTTTTGATTTAAAATGGGGAAAGAGAAAATAATTTTTAGAATTTATTTTTAATAATAATTTCTAAATTGTAGAAAATGAGAATTAGTGCCTGTTTCACAATTATTTTGTTTTAACATACTGTAATTATATTAATTATTTTTTAAGGTTTTGTTAATCTTTACTTAGGACTGCTTGATAACTTAAGAACTCAAGAAAATTATAGACGCGATAAATTTTTTTTAAAAAAAAATCTTAAATAATGTTTTTTTTTTTTAATATTAAAAAAAAAAAAAGAATTATTTCTCTTATATTAATTTGCACACAATGAATGCATCTATAACTTGCTTGAGTTGTAGTTTATAATACTAAGTTTGGTGTGGTTGTGATGACCATTAGGCTTCGGATTTTTATCATTCGAGACAGAAGAAGCCGTCGATCGAGTTTGTTCCGAACAATATGTCAGCATCAATGGGAAGCAGGTGTAGTGGAATGCGCCAGATTCAAATAATTTAAACTTTCTAAAGGCGGCTACGGTTTCTTTTTAAGTAATTATTATACGTAGTATAATTAATGTGTTAACCTAATTTATATTATTAATTTAATTTTAAATATAGCCGTAGCTAGCCTTTAGACAGTTGATTTTACTTGGAACCTTTTGAAGTCCAGATTTAAAAATCATGGACTTCAAGGAATTATATTTATACTTGTTAAATGACTTAAGAATGCCAGTAATTTTTTTTTTCTAAATTTAAACTTATTGAACATTCTTACTTAGTTCAACATTATACGTTTTAAAAGTAAGCTTTGGCTATAAAATATTTTACAAAAAGTTTTAACTTAAATGCTAGTTTTAAAACGTATTTGCATTAGCGTTAGATGTGACTGGAAAATTGTAGCAGGCCCTTGGTTATTCAATCTCCAAAAAAAATAAATTTTATTTTTGTCTTTCAGGTATTTTTGGATTTTCAACTAGGCGTTTGAAACTAAAAAGATGTAAATCGAACGTTTCGTTTAATTTTTATAAGTTAACTAAGTTGGTGTACCTTACTTTAGTTAAGACTTAAGTTTTAAACGTGACTCTAGTCTTCCTTAACCTGATTGCTAGCTATATTTGTTTTTAGAAATAAGTTAGTTGTAGTTAAAATAGTTAACTAAAAATATTCTTTTTTTTATTTTTTTTTTTTGCATCTTTTACATAATTATTTATTATAATAGCATATCTAAAAATATGAGATAAATTATATGTGCCAAGGGTCTGCGAAGTGATTTTTAGCACATTTAAATCGCGCACATCTACGGATAAAGTATTTTGGCTGTTAAAAGGAAAATCAATGCACAATTCTAGAAATTGAAAAAAAAAAAAATATAGTAATGATTCGTTATAGTCCAAATTTTACACGCACAAATAATTTATCCTTTTAATATTGATAAATTTATTCAAAATATTTTTTAAAATTTTTTGTTTTCGGACCAAACTAACGTTTTTATTATAGGTTGAAATCAAGAAAGCCGAACCTCGCAATGGGCGTTCATCAGGCGGTGGAGGAGGGGGAAGCCGACAGTACAATCAATGGAATGGAGGTGGAATGCCTCCACCACCTCATATGGGAGCGCCTGCAATGGGACCACCGATGGGAAATGGCATGCCTGGCTATCAACCAACGGGATGGGGTCCTCCGCAAGGTTATCCACCAGGTAATATTAATAATTAACGATTTCCATTTTCACAGATTATTTCAATTTTTGCTTGCTAAATAATCTTAATAGTTTTATTTAATTCCTAACGCTTCTTGTGTTGCTCTAATGTTGTATTACGTAAGCATAACGAGTGTCTAAAGAAGCGGAAAATAAAGGGTGTGGGACTTTCGTTATAGAATCATGGTTCTTAGAAATTCCGCACTTATAAATTTTATTTTTATCTAAATCTCGCTTTTTAAAACAATGTTTGCATCTGAACTAAAAGATTTTATTCAATTTTAGGTCCCTATCCTGGCTCCAATTATCAAGGTTGGCCAGCGCAGCCTTATCCAATGTATGGACCTCAATACGGAACTCCGGCTGGTTACCCAGGCTATGGTGAATATTTAATTTTTTTTATTTTTCGAGAAAGAAAAAAAAATCGCGCTTTTTGTGTTTCTCATGTGTATACTTTATAAACATCATGAGCGTCAAAGAAAGCGTATATTAAACAGCCGGGAATTCTTGTAGTGGTTTTTACAATATTTCTTTTAGAATTCTTGGTTAACATTTTTTAAGAGGAATTTTTGTAACGATGAAGTATCGGGGGTAGTTAATGCGTTTTGTTTTGAAGGGTACGGTTACGGTTGGCCAGGACAAACTGGTGCTACTCCTATGACTGCTGCGGTTGCGGGAAGCGAAGAAGCGGTTGATAATGGCATAAATCAAACAAAAACACCAACTTCAAATACTAGTTCAACTAATGCGCAAAGTAATATTCAAATACTGGTTTAAATTTTTTTTGGTGTTTAATATATTTTTTTTTTTTTGTTCGTAAGGTGGGTTTGGCGACTACAATCAAGAAGCGACAACATACGGTCCTAGCCGGACGTATAATCGAGAGGGTATCTTAAATTTTTCGTGCGGGGTTAATGTTTTAAGGTTTAATAGTAGGGTGTTTTTTTTTTGTGTATAGGTAACGCTCAACAAACGAGTAATAGTTACAGCACAGGAGCTACCTCTCAGACTAGTTCAGCTAATAGTCGTCAAGCGTACCATCCGTATAGTCGACAGTAGAAAGTTTACTTTCAAAAAGCTGCCTTAAAATATTGTATCAAACTATCTTTTTTTTGACAAAAACAATTGTATTTTGTTACTCGTGACAGAATTTTTTT
This sequence comes from Polydesmus complanatus, assembly GCA_034692225.1. NCBI lineage: Eukaryota > Metazoa > Arthropoda > Diplopoda > Polydesmida > Polydesmidae > Polydesmus > Polydesmus complanatus. The sequence goes on from JAQGAZ010000720.1 coordinate 45,710, forward strand.
TTTTATCACAAAAGATTGTTTATTTAAGATGTTGTGCATTTTATCTGCGAGTTTGGGAACTCTTTTTTGGTAGCGTAAAAAGTAACTTAAGAGAAATTATTTGAATAGTTATATATTCCTCCTCAAAAAAATATTTTATCACTTTATACCGTCGTTTGATTTCATAAAACTTGATTACGGGATCATTAACAAGTGCGCTTCTCATCTCTACTGTTGAATTTGAATGAAAAAATATAAAAAAAAATTTTTTGTTTGAAGTAAATTTTCACAAAAATTGTTGTGGCATGTATTCAAATAGAATTTTTAAAAGCATTTGTAATTGTTGACGAGATAATTATTATTATTATTAAAAGTTTTGACTTAACTTTTTTCATTTTTATCAATTCTGGCACAAATCTGCATTATTTTTGTAAATATATTATATATATTTTTTTTTAGTCACATGGTTTGGTATATTTCACCAAATTGCAATCTTGGTTCTTGTCCCTCTTAAGTTCTACCAAATTTGGGTTTATCTCTCAGTTAAAATTCATGCCGTATATTATTAAATTTATATATATATTGTAGCTCTTCACATTAAAATAATCGTTATAAAATTTTTAATGAAAGGTTCTAATGTTGATGAAAATCCTCCACTAAATGTATTTTATAAGTTGAAACAAGCTAGAAATAAGGTACCTGGTAATTTTTATTTAAAAACTTTAAAATTGTGCATTACTTGTTGATTTATTATTAGTGATTTCATACGAAAATTTCATTTAAATAATTAAAAAAAGTATGAAACTCCTTATATTTTAAAAATATCGTAGTTCTTAATAATTCGAAGCACTACTTTTAGCACCCGAGTACCAATCGTTCCAATATTCAGGTCTCTTGGAACTTATTCGGTTCGCAACTTTTTTTTACCGGCACTTAATTTTTAGATACGATTCTGTATTCTGACGTGATTCTACTAAATAAATTTTTTTTTTTAACAAAAAAAAAAAAAAAAGGTATTATTTTCAATTACATTTTCTAATCATTTGTATTGCATTTCTTAATAATTTCTTTCTTTATTTTGTTTTAGGAAGAACTCAAAATATTTTCTTTTTTTAAAAAATTTCGCCATTAACTTCAAATAGGACAATTTTTACATAAGTTTAATTGGAAGGCTGTTGGCCTAGAGAGCAAGCACGGTACATAGGACGCGAGAGAACCGGGTTCGATTCCCGCTGCTGCCAAAAATGGCGGCTGATGACGTAGGACGATCAAAGAGAAGGTAAAAGCGAGTCAGAAGGTTGATGACGTAGTACGAAGAGAAAGTTAAAAGAGAAAATAGTAGAGAAACAGAAGCGAGTGAGAAGAGGAATTTATTTTTCGTTGTTTTGCCTGTACCACCAAGGGAAAAATGAAAATTCTTTTGCCGATTACTTTTCAACCGGGTCACCGATTCGCTTCAAAATTTAATATGTTGCTTATATGGACCCCCTCTACAAAACGTAGTAGTCCGTTTCTCTCCCCGACTTCCGGTTCCGGAGTTATGAAACTCTCCACTTCAAATAATTCATCAAAGTCAGACCGATTTTCAAAGTCATCTTGCTTCCCGCTGGACCGATTTGCTTGAAAATCACGTCATAGATGTAAAACGACATTCTAAGCACAAATGTCCCCAGCATAATTTGCTCTATCTAGTGCGGTTCAAAAGTTACGGGCGTTTTACGTTGGGCGTGTTGATTTGTTTACATCGACTTCCGAGCGGAATAACTTTGCAACGGATAAAGATATTAATAAACGGATAGCGCCGTTGTGTGTAAGGCGTTATTTTACGTTTAATTAAACTTATTAAAATTAAAAAAAAAAAAAATTAAGCAGGTTTCGAACCCGCGGCTGCCGCGCTCTTTGATATATCTAACAGCGCCTTTGCTCTCTACGCCAGCAGCCCCTTGTTGCAATCTAATGCTAACTTCGCCTATTTAAAGTTACTATTGGGGCTGATTCCGACTGATTAGGGCTGATTGGGGCTAATTCCGAATGATTGGGGCTGTTCGGACTGATTCGAACTTATTGGGACTGATTGATTGGAGCTGATTCGGACTGATTGATTGGGGCTGATTCGGACTGATTGGGACTGATTGATTGGGGCTGATTCGGACTGATTGGGGCTGATTCGGACTGATTGGGGCTGATTCGAACTTATTGGGACTGATTGATTAGGGCTGATTGGGACTGTCCGAATCAGCCCAAATCAGTACAAATCAGCACCAATCAGTCCGAATCAGCACTGATTGGGGCTGATTCGGACTGATTGGGGCTGATTCGGACTGATTGATTGGGGCTGATTCGGACTGATTGATTGGGGCTGATTCGGACTGATTGATTGGGGCTGATTCGGACTGATTGGGGCTGATTGGGGCTGATTCGGACTGATTGATTGAGGCTGATTCGGACTGATTGGGGCTGATTCGGACTGATTGGGGCTGATTCGGACTGATTGGGGCTGATTTGGACTGAT